>JAQMYL010000023.1:6415059-6442284 GCA_030014365.1 Clarias pachynema | reverse complement strand
AATATTATTAACAGTACACTGTAACGGCTCTGTTCAACGCCAGCGCGCGCGAGCTACATCATGACTTCCGGTTAGCAGAAGAATATGACAATGATATTATTAATAATATTATTAACAGTACACTGTAACGGCTCTGTTCAACGCCAGCGCGCGCGAGCTACATCATGACTTCCGGTTAGCAGAAGAATATGACAATGATATTATTAATAATATTATTAACAGTACACTGTAACGGCTCTGTTCAACGCCAGCGCGCGCGAGCTACATCATGACTTCCGGTTAGCAACGCGAGCTAACGTTCGGTTGCCACCTTCGCCATGTTGCGTAGCAACAGCATGTGTGCGAAATATATACTCAAACAATAAACAATAAACTCAATAATAATAATAATAATAACATTAAAAAACACCTTTAAAAAGACCTGTAACACAGAGTCAATGAATAAAAACAAACCGAGCATCTCACGTTGAGTATATCGCGTGCGCTCATAATTAACCAATTAACGAGTCTACTTCGGGTTTGTACGCACGCGCACACACGCGCGCACACAGGAGAATAAAAAATTGGGCTTAAATATCCAGATGCTGAAAGGCTTAAATATCCAGATGCTGAAAGTACATAGATTGCATGTACTTTCAGCATCTGGATATTTAAGCCTAAGTTTTTATTATTTTATTATTTTAACCTGAATTAAACAGTTACTCGTTTTAAATAAGTTTAAAAATAGGAAATAATAATAAATAAATAAAAAATAATAATAATAATTAGTTATTTTTTGGTTGAAGTTGAAAATTTTGATAACAGAAGTTCTGATGAGGTTGAGTGTTTTTTGATATAATAACTGCAGCGTACGGTGGCATAGCAGTTAAGCCCTGTGGACTCGTACCTCCAGGGTCTGGGTTTGATTCTCCTCGTATCTGTGTGCATGGAGTTTTCATGTTCTCTCCATGCTCGGTGGATTTGCTCTTACAGTCCAAAGACATTCCCAAATTGCCCGTAAGTGTCCTGTGATAGATTCGCACACCGCCCAGGATGTACCTTGCCACGTGCCCAAAGTCTCCTCTTATAGGCTCCAGGCCCCTCTGCGACCCTGTACACAGGATAAAACGTTACGGACGATGAATGAGTGAGTGAGATATATCTAATACCCTACAAGTTTATGCTATGTGGATGCAGTAGTGTGTGTGTATGTCATACTGTACAAGGTGAAAAAAAAAATCATATCTATACTTGTCATTAACTTGCTTTTATACAAGCCATGTGAACGTATTATAGTGGTTCGTGAACGCCTTAAAATGTTCAAGAAGCATATTTTATGTCTCAGAGAGGAAAAAGAAGCTGTTAAAGTCTTTAGGGTGTTTACCCACACATCCTTCTGTCACTCTGCCTCAAGCACCAGATTAATTATTACTGCAACAAATATCTAAAATAAAAAAAGGAGAAAAAATATTAAATCTTAATTTAAAATAAACTCACCTTTTTTTGCCACAGGTTCCCCATAGCGGTCAAGAACACACACTCCTAAAGTATGAGTCAAAAGTTTGGACACACCTTCTAATTCAATGTTTTTGTTTAGTGATTTATCTATTACATTTTAGAATAATACTGGAGATTTCAAAACTATAAAATAAAACATATGGACATACGTATGTACTTAAGTAACAACAACAGTCAGTTGTTATTTTAACAGGTCAGCTGTTCTGTAATAGTTCTTGTAAGAACAGTATTGTCAAGTGCATTTGCAAAACTCATCAAGCATCATGATGAAACTCTCTGAAATCAAGCTCTCATGAAGACAATCCCAGGCAAGCAAGACCAAAACATACCTCTATACACATCTCAATATCAATTGTTCAGAGGAGATTAGTGCATATTTTGGATGCCTTAAGTATTGTTATACAATTTAGCAAGAAAAAAAAGAGAAAGACCACCATCTAATTCTGTGGTCTCTCCTGAAAGACCATAGAATCAGATAGTGTGTCCAAACTTTTGACTGATATTGTACATACTGTATTATTGTGGTTTCCCTGCTTCCAACACACCTGTTTATGTGTGATAAATATAACTTGTCATTGTGACTTCATGTGATTGAATTTTGGAGAAGTAAAGACAGGGAAGTTTTTTTTTTTGAAAGCCCTTACTATAAAACTCCTGCTGTAGTAAGTTTGAGGTTTAAAAGTTACTGGCAATTAACGGAGCAGGAGGCAAAGATGAACAGCTCATCCAATTCCAACTACAACCGCACAGCCTCGGGGGACGAGTGGACCATGGCAGGGGGAGCTGTGGCGTGTGTCATCCTGTCTGTGTGCTTTGTGGTGGGGACTCCTGGGAACCTGCTGGTTGTATGGACCATCATGAGTCATGTGAAGCAGCGCTGTCATACTCTGCTGCTCATCATGCACCTGGCTGTTGCTGATTTGCTGGTAGTTGTGACCCTGCCTTTTTGGATCTACTCATTGGCTGCGTCCTGGGTTTTTGGTGAGGCTGCTTGCAAGGCCATGGGGTACATCATCTATGTCTGCATGTATGCCAGCATTTTTCTGATCACGTTTATGAGTATGGAGCGCTATTTGGCTGTCAGGTACCCTTTCAAGATGCTGCGTTGGAAAAACAGCAATGCTCTGAATCTTATCCTGACTGGGTGTTGGACGCTGGCATTCTTGCTAGGACTGCCAACTATTTTCGCCCGGTCCGTTGAAATTCATAAAGGTGTTCACCAATGCGTCTACACAGAGTTTGATTCAGTGGCTTTAAATGTCTTTTGTGCATGTCTGGAAACACTGATTGGCTTCCTCATCCCATTTCTCACCCTGGCTGTCTGCTATGCCCGGGTGGCATCTCAACTTCGGCAGATGCACAGAAAGAATAAACAGAAATCTGCCTTCCTTATCAGCGGAGTGGTGGTGGCCTTTGCTGTGTGCTGGCTGCCGCATCATGTTATAAATGTCATTAATGTCGTAAGGCTGCTTGGAACACACAAAGAAGATCAGGAAGAGGGTTTAGAAGCAGCAGAGTTCATCTCTGGAGCTCTGGCGTTTATTAGCAGCTCAGTGAACCCAATGCTTTATGCTTTTGCTGCCAGAAACTTCCAGGGTAATCTGAGAAAATCAAGGATGGCTAAGCTCTTCCAGGAAATTGCTTCTTATACTGTCCAATTGAGAGGGACGGACCTCCAAACTGACTGCCTGGACCAGGACACACCCATACAAGAGTCTGTAGCAGATGTCTGAGATGTGCTGGATGACTTCTGATTGAACTATTGTTTATTCCACCACAGCACTGCTCTTATAATATTTGGAGTAAATAAAAAGTTTTTTTTTTTTTTTATTCTTATTAATTCTCAACTTTAAATAAGTTGTACTTTGCACATATGCTTTGTGAAAATAAGTTTTCTCCACACTTCAAATTATTTTATTACAATAGGAAGATCTTTTTTTTGGTTTCGTTTTTTTGTTTCCCTGAATCAGCATCCAAGACAAGAGGAACTTCTCAGTTTTCTTGAGAGCAAGATGTAGTAAACATCATGTGTTCAGACTAGACACTAATTGTGGTTAAGGACATTTTACAATAGTTCAGCCTGGACCTTCTAACCTAAATAATACACAAAAAAGTAATCCTGATTCATCGGTGTGTCATTTTCCTGTTCAACTGGATCACATTTTTTTCAACTTCTTAAGAATACTGTATCATTTGCCCTGTCTTGTAATTTCTCTTAAATATTTCTGTTCATTAGAACCGAAAGACTATGGCAATTAATAAATTGCTAGAAGAAGAAGTGCAAATAGAAAAATACCAAAGTGTCCTCATAATTTGTTTTGTCATGGGGAAAAAATGTAATGTCCTTATACATGTGGACAGTCAAGTTTAAATGTGAAAGAGGATATAAAATTTTGTTTCAATATCTTAAAATGTGTTTTTGTACCATAAATGAATTATGTCAGGAACCAAACTGTAAAAATTATTAAAGGTGAACAATATTACCATATGTAAAAAATCTTACAGAATAAGCAATGTATTATATATATATATATATATACATTATATATATTTGATTAAATGATTTTAATATGTGTGTCTTTTATGATATTTTTCCTTTCGACATTTGGAAGAGGGGATTGATGTATTTATAAACAGTACTTTGTAAGTCTTAGGCAACATGTGTTTTGTTTAGTTTTTTGTACAAACTTTATTATACATGTTTATTTTATGACTTCATTATTAAGTCAGTACAAAAAAAAAAAATCTAATTTCCAAACATTAATGTTAATGAAAAAAATTATAATCTTACAGGAAAATATATGCTGGCCAGAAAAGAAAGCAGCATATTATGTAAAAGACCGAAAAAAACAAACAAAAAAAACAACCAACCAACCAACCAACCTAAAAAACAATAAAATAAAAAAGGATGTGAAACAAAGTAAAAAACTAAGTAGCTAATTTAATTATAAAACTGCATGAAATATAACTGAGACTATATTTTAAGCAAACGTTCGTCACACCAATTATGACTTTGTTTCATTAATTATTGTTTACTGCTTTTCATATGTTTTCTTTTAATACAGAAACTTTTTTGTTGTTTTTTTAAAGCTATTCAATTCAATTCAATTTTATTTGTTTTTATGCGCTTTTAACAATTGTCATTGGCACAAAGCAGCTTTACACAATCAAAAGAAATGATGGAAGTTTATATGAAATGTGAATGTGTATGTTTAAGACATCCTTGCTCTACAGCAGTTACAGTACGTGCAGGTACTTAAGAATTTTCACATTATTGTATATTAAACAGTTTAAAGGTAGCTGAATGTTTCCACTGGTGTTTGCACCCCCTCCTCTCTCTCTCTCTCTCTCTTGCGCTGCTTTTCCTGAAGAAAAAAAAAAGAGTTTTCTGTGTTAAGGGGAAGTGGTGTGCAGTTTAGGCACTCTGCCTACAGTGCTCTCTGCTCAAAAGTGTCAGTGTTTCATGTACAGTGGTGTGTTCGCATGAATCATGAATGTTTCTGCTGAAAGCGTTTTAGAACTGACCCAGGGGAAGGAACCGGGTTTTGTGGCAGCCTGTTTCATCATGGCTGCGTGCTTTGTAGTTGGGACTCCGGGGAACCTGCTGGTCGTGTGGACTATTTTGAGGCATGTGAAGCAGCGCTCTCACACCGTGTTGCTCATCATGCACCTGGCTGTTGCTGACCTCCTGGTAGTCTTCACCCTGCCTCTTTGGATCTACTCATTTATTTGGTCCTGGGTGTTCAGTGAGGTTGTGTGCAAGGCTATGGTATATGTCATCTACGCCTGCATGTATGCCAGCATCTTCCTGATCACCATCATGAGTGTGGAACGCTTCCTTGCCGTCAGGTACCCCTTCGCCTCGGCTGCCTGGAGAAAGAAGCAGATGTTAAATAAGATCTTGATGGTTGTATGGGTGGCATCGTTTCTTTTCAGCGTCCCAGTAATAATCACTCAGTCTGTGGATAAATATGAAGGACAAGACCAATGCCTATTCCGGGAGTATAAATCCAGTACACAGGAAGCCGTGCTTCTACTCTTGGAGACTCTGGTGGGCTTCGCGATCCCTTTCTCCATCCTGGTGATCTGCTATGGCTGCCTCTACAGTCGAATCACACAGATGAGCCTAAGGTCCAAGCGCAAGTCTACGCTGCTCATTGCAAGTGTCGTGGTGGTGTTTGCTCTCTGCTGGATCCCGCATCACATCTCCAACATACTGTCTTTGGTGTACCTTGTCCTAGGGGACTCTGAAGAGGGAACTGATATTGAGAATGTTCGGGATGCCATGAGTATGATCTCTAACTCACTGGTCTTTGTGAGCAGCACCATCAACCCAGTGATGTATGTTTTCGTAGCACGAAGCTTCCGTACTTCACTGAGGGACACGGGCATCCACAAGCTATTCCGCCACATGTCCAGCACAGTGATGGGCGAAGGCAACAGAGAACTGTCATTTGTGACTAAAAGGCAAAGCTCTCAGACTAACACTTCCCAGTGCTGCATTGAATCCAAAGCACAAATAGATTTACTTGTGGACATATGCAACAATGCAGCCACTGATGAGGACATTTGAAGGTACAGAGTTTGGCTAATGAGTATGATATGCAATATATTAGATGATAAATGTCTAATATGGAGAATAATAAATGTAGTACTCGACTACATTTATTTAGAAGACAATTTTCCAAAAAAGAGGAAGGGCATTTTGTCTGAGACTAAGTCAGTGCTGGAAAAATTGTATAACTGGAAAAAATTGTATACCTTTTTTATTTAAATGAAAACAGGATATATAAGTGTTAAGTTCTTTCTATACAAATGTCAAATTTTCTTTGGCCCTTATGACTTCCGAAGCACATATTCAGATAACATTCCAACGGATTTGTTCTAACATGGATCATCAGGTTTTACACAAACTTGGGGAGCCCAAGCCAACTGTCCTTAAAGCAAAATATAGATGTAATAGTAAGAAATATATCTAAACACTTTAGCGTTTTCTGAAAAGAATGCAAAAAAAGAAATGGTCTCAGACTTTTGGACTTTACAATATATAAAAAAAGCAATTGTTGTAAGAGGAGTAGCATTAGTTTCTCATGCCTATGTATGTATGATTTTTTTATAATCTTTTTTTTAAGCTATATAGTTTAAGTTTGTTATAACAATGTTATATTACTTGAATATAATATAGCTTTTATATACTGTATATAATTTTTTTCATTTAATTTTATTCACATTCAAAGTACAGAACAGAAAGTTTAATAAATAAATCTTTCATTTAATGACTATTGTGTCTCGGCTTTTTGTGAGGAAAATAGCAGAACTATGTCATACACTTTTTATATATATAATTCATGATGTGTGTATTTCTGAATATATTTCTCTTCAAGTGGATGATCACAAAGTGCTTCGCCAGCAATTTACAAGTCAGACAGCTTTTGGATCATGTCTACATTGCAAAAATTTTGTATTGCGACACATGTGCATGTGTGTGAGAAAAGAGGAAACGCAGACTTATGTGTGACAGATTTGTATTGCTGTTACTGAGGAAACTGATGAATTTTTTTCATGACAGATTGTTGGTATTTCAAAGGAAAAAATTACTGGTTTTATGTTGAGTTTTATTTCAGGTTTAGCCGTTCTGCTTTCCTGTTAAACCACAATGATTAGTAAAGGAAGCAGTAAGAGTTTAAAACATAGTCAGGCTACAGTATACAGACTAACCCCCCTCATGTACTTTGGTTTGATGACAGATTTTGTTTTCGTTTTCTAGATGATTATGGGATTAAGGGTTTCATGTTTATTTATTTATTTATTTATTTATTTTTATTATTATAAAAAAAAAATTTTAATAAAGATTTTATATTTCTTACAGTAAACAAGATCCCCATAAGAACCTTCCCTAATTTTTCTTTATACTGGAACAAATTTCCTGTTGTCTCATGATGTAATTTTTCCTTTAATTTAATATATTATTATAACTGTTATTTAATATACAGTAACAGTTCGGTATATGTGTGCATATTCTCTCAACACATGGACAGTAGTATGCATTCTACAGTATGTTCAATACAATGTAGAGAATACTGTAGAGTAATATGTAAAAAAAAAAAAAAAAATTAATACATTTATACCATAATGATTTGTCAACATTTAAAAAAAATTATTATTGAACATATCACACTTTTTAAACATTTATAGGTATATTTGTTGCAAAACGTGCATAATAATAGCTAAATAATTATTCCTTTAGCTGCCTCTAATTTTTAAAAAGAAAGCTTAACCATTAATGAGCGCATTAATATTAATCTCATTTATATTACAGCTAGAACTAGTACCATTGAAAAATTAGTAGAAATAATTTACTTGTATTAAATATTGTGTTGTGTTTGTATGGGTTTTTTTTTCTTCAAACCATGAAGTAAAGTTTACTTGGCCAAAGCATGTTTTAACATACTTGTAAAAAATTTATTGAATAAAGCATGAAATTTAAAACATTCCAACAGTGAAATTTATTCTCATTACCTAATTCATTGTAGTTGTAACTTTGGAGTATTGTAGCCAGGGACCCTTTTAACTGTAAAATTAATTCCAGCATAACAGAGAAACTCACTTTTACTTTATGCTTCACAGATCCAAGTATAAAAGCCACTGAATAAGTTCATGTTTTTGACTGAACGTTCCCAACAGAACAATCGACTGCTATAGCTTATGTACAGCTTCTGCTTTTTGTTTTTATGTTCAGGATGATTTATTTCGAAAAAGGTGATAAAAAGTAATAGTTATCATGTTTCTTGTTTTCATTTCATGATTCCTCTTATTTTTAATCATTAGCTTGGAACCTAGATAGAGCTGAGTTTGGAAGTTTCACCCACTGCTTTTCATATCATTGTGTCAAAACTGTACTCCTTCTTTTAAAAGGAAAAAAAAAAAAAAAACCTAAGCAGTGACTGATCCAATTGCTGACAAGCAGGGTCTTCGCCAGGGCATGAAGCGCTTTTAATTCCCAGACAACAAGACTGCGTATTGGGCAAACTGCCGAGAAACCAGAAAATCACACTGCGGAAGTGAAGTAACTATTGTGCACTGTGTGAACTTCTAAAGAAGCCTTTGTATATGGGACAGTGGCATAGAGAACAAGTTTTAGGAAATTACAAATAAGAAACTGTACCTAGGATTTGGAAGAGATTTGAATGGTGGTGAAGTAGTAGTGCACACATAAAGATAAATATGGATATACATCCATTTACATCTGAATTCTTCTTCTTTAGATATAATATTACTTTGTTTGTAGTATTTAATCAGCAGTAACTGTCTTCAGCACGCTTTTACTGTCTTCTATCATGGCAGAATAGAAGACAGTTACAAACATGCCGAAGACAGTTACAGCTGAGTAAATACTACAAACAAAGTAATATTATATCTAAAGAGGCGACAAATCAAATGTAGGAGTCCCAAGTTCTTAACCCTGTTTCAATAAAATGTACCTGATTGAGTAATTTAGATCATTGTTTTATTTCTATTACTTGCAAAAAAAATCTAGTACCCTTAGGGGCATGGTGGCTTATGGATTAAGACTGTTGCTTCTCACCTCCAGGGTTGGGAGTTGCAATTTTGCCTCTGTTCAATATGTATGGAATTTGTGCTGGCTGGGTTTCCACTGCGTATTCCAGTTTCTCCACCACAGTCCAAAACATTGTAGCATTGTAGGCTGATTTACGTTTTCAAATTGCTCATGGTGTGTGTGTGTGTGTGTGTGTGTGTGTGTGTGTGTGTGTGTGCTTGTACCCTGGGATAAGTTTGCACCACATCCTGCCACCTCCCTGGGATTGGCTCTAGGCACCCATCAACCCTACACAGAATAAACGGTATTAAAGATGAAGGAATAATATCTATTATGTTTAGTTAAAGGACAAGGTGTAAATTACAACAATGTGTGAGTTTTATTATTATAATTTATTTGTTTTAGTAATCCTCAGGACATATAATTCTGAAACTCACATATCCCTCATGACTAATATATAGTGCGTAGATTTGCCACCTGTTGTAGTCGTGTATATGTCACTACACTATTCAAAATGCTTTGATCTTTTCTTTTCATGCATTTCTTTTTATGCATTTCTTTTTAGAGTTTACTTTTCATACTAGTCATTATGAGTACCTGTTCAGAGGCCCCTCCTGCTCACTTCCTGAGGACTCCCAGCCCCTGCATTCACTCAGATCTGACTCCTGCTATTCTGATGCTCAATAATATCCAATGATGGTGACTGAGGAGCTATATATATATATATATATATATAAAAAAAAAAAAAAAAAAAAAAAATATATATATATATATATATATATATATATAGGCCTATATTTTTTTTTTTCTTTCTTTTTTTTCTTCATATTTTTCATTATAATTATTTAGGTTTCCCACGTGTTAGGGTCTCCCACTTGTTAGAGTTCGATTCCCACCTTGTGCTTGGTGGGTTTCCTCCAGGTACTCCAGTTTCCTCCCACAGTCCAAAGAAATGCATGCTGGGTGTGAATGATAGGCTCCAGGCCCTCTGCAACCCTGTATACATGATAAAGCGGTGTAGACCGTGAGTGAGTGAGGTTTCACACTTTTTTTTAAACAAAAAAATCAAGCATATTTAAAAATCTAATCCTGAACCTTCCCTAAAGGCATGAATGGATGGATAGATGGATGGATGATTTAATCCATTTAAGTAAATTTATGTAACCTGCTGCTGCTGTAACACAATAATTTCCCTCACAGGATCAATAAAGTATATCTATCTATCTATCTATCTATCTATCTATCTATCTATCTAAATAATGGAATTCTTTTTTGTTATTATTTTTTAAACTTTCCTTATGCATTTGAATTTCTGAAAGATTGTATTTAAAAACCTGTTTATGATCTAAGGGTTAAAGAAGGACGAGCCTTGGTTCCTTCACAGATTCCTTCCTTCTTAAAAAAAAAAAAAACATACAGGATATGCATATCTATCTATCTATCTATCTATCTATCTATCTATCTAACTATCTATCTATGAAAATGTGAATAAATATATGTATATGAAATGTGGACATGTTACAGTGTGTGTGCGTGTCTGTGGAAAAACTGACAACATGCCACCAAAAGAGTTGTTCACACGGAGGGAAACACCGTAATAGAACATACTGAAATTATGCATACAATTATATAAATGTAAATATAATTTTCATTGCGCTGAGCTAAATCAGGGTAACATTTCAATGTTTGGAATGTCATCCGAGAAATAGAGAGAGAGACAGATAGAGGCAGAGAGATAGATAGAGACAGAGAGAGAAAGAGGGAGAGAGAGACAGAGATAGATGGTGACAGAAAGAAAGAGATAGATAGAGACAGAGACACAGACAGAGAGAAACAGATAGAAAGAAAGAGAGAGACAGACAATGAGAGAAAGAGAGAGAGAGAAAGAAACAGAGAGACGGAGAGAAAAGGCGATAGAAAGAGATAAAGACAGAGAGAAACAGAGAGATAGAGACAGACAGAAAGAAAGAGACAGAAAAAACAGAGAGAAAAAAGGGGGGGTGAGAGGGTTTACTGCTTGAATCCCAATTATCCTCCCTGATTGATAAGTAGTGCACTAGATAGTGTACAGGGAGTCAATATTTCCCCGCACTCCCATGCAGCCTACAAATCCATACAGGACTCGACCACTATAAAGGTGAGCCGACGCCGGAAAATCCTTCTTATCTGCGACCACTTCCTCTGTTCATAACAGACCAATCATATTGGGTTACATAAGGTGTTATGCCATTTGGCCCCGCCCTCACCTTTCTGAAACAGCCAATCAGCGCTGATTCCTGGGAGCTCGACCGCGAGTTAGGAGGCCGAGCCAAAGGCAGGTAACTAAAAAAAAAAAAAGGTGTAGTGAGAAAAGGCTGGAGGGCTTGTTATGGGGTTAGCGTGAGAGAAACTCAAAATTCTGTCCACCCTTCTTTACCAGTCAAACCAGTAACTCCGGATAGAGCACACACTCGAGCAGGTAGAGTCTCCGGCCGCACTTTCTGCCGCGTTCTTAATCTTCTTTCCCCCACTTCGTCTGTACTGTATTATTGAATTTCCAGCTCTTTTGTTTGCTTCCCTTTTATCACTCGGAGAAAGGTGAACTCTCGTGTTACTTTTTTTTTTGTTTTGATCTTTGCTCTTAATTGTTGTAGTTTTTACCCTTGTGGTCCCTGATGGCTTCGCACAGTGATACTCTGGTGGTGTTCTTTGGGGCAACAGCTGGTGCAAATGGGGGTAAACTGGGGTCGGATGAGAGGGAAATAATTCTGTTGGTGTGGCAAATTGTGGATCTACATGAGAAAAAGGTATGGACCTTTCCACTCGTTGTAAGGTTCTTTTCCCCCTCTAACTTTACCCACGCAGGCTTACAGTTTGTAGATTAAAGCCATTCCACCTTGACAGCTGACATTTATCAACGAGGTACGCTTTCAACTTCTAGCTTAGTATAAACATATATTCTATTTATTTAGCCATAATAATAATAATAATAATAATAATAATGTATGCATATACAAGTTAACTTAGTTTAGTATATAATATAAGGAGCCTATGGTTCAAAGCTGTTCTGTAGAAGTGAAGCAGGAGAAAGCGTGCCTGTTGTGGGAGCATGTCAGCGCCTAATGCGCCTCAGACAGCGCCTAATGCTTTGCAGCTCTACTACACACTCCTTCTCACTAAATTAATCCTTTCACAGACACATCCTAGTTTATCATCGCTAATTTGTGTATGGTGTGCTGTGTTTATGGTGTAGGCCGTTTTTATTTTATGTCTGAGTTATGTTAAATAGCTCACAGAATTCTTCTTCTAAATAAAGCAAACAAGCTGTTCTTTCTTTCTTTCTTTCTTTTTTTTTTTTTAAATTCCTTTTCAAAAGGTGGGAAAACTTCAGCAGCGCCTGATTAAACCAGACACGTTGGATTTAACAGATCAGTGTAAAGAGGACACGGGATTGAGTGTGGATGAAGTTTGTAAAGCAGAGCCTCTGGACACGGTTCTTCAACAGGTGACCTGCATCTTCATTTAAATTAATTGATTACCTGTGTGTAGGGAGTTTGTCCTCCGCGCATGCGCTTTGCGGATCACTTCCACTTCACTTCCGCTTGCATTTAGCTCCGTTTTACTCACCTTAAAAAAAAAAAAAAAGTTTTCAACAGCATTGGAAAGCTAAAAAGTGTGTAAATCAAGAAAGTGTATTTTAGATGACATTTAAACAGACATAAGTGAAACAAATCCCGTCTGTTAAGACGAGCGTTTTGTTAGCCAGCAGGAGTTTTTGCGCATGCGCAATTCCCTTCTCTAAATTAATGCACGCGCATAAATGCTTGATGTACTCTTATTGTGAATCCATTTTCTGGCTTTTATATATAAGTGGGGCGGTGGTGGTGAAGTGTGTTAAGCATTTGAGTTACTGATCAGAAGGTCAACAGTTCGCGCCCCAGCTCTGCCATGTTACTATTGTTGGGCCCTTGAGCAAGGCCCCTAACTCTGTCTGCTCCAGGTGTGCCGTATAACGACTGACCCTGCACTCTGATATTTGCATATATATATGTATGTGTGTGTGTACTCAAGTGATATAATGTGTATACACAGTTTTAACCTGATTGTATTTTATGCGAAAAGCATTCTCTGCTAAGGTAACACAAGATAGACAGACTAACACAAAATGCTTGCAGTATTATTTTCCAGTAGGGCAGATTGATAAGGTAAGACAAACAGTCAGAACCCCAGCTTCAGGACCAGGCCTAAATGTCTGCTTCCTTCGAGGAGTGGGATTTCCAATGACATTTTAAGAGGTACACTTGAGAAACAAAGCTGGGGCTTTAAAAATGGCAAGACACCGAAAACCTGCTGCTGTACTCAGAGAATGGTCTGCTGTGTCTAATGAAGGTTATGATTTGTCCTCTGCTGTGTGGATATGTGTTGATGAATATTTTGTTTTTTTGTTTTTTGGGCTATTGTTATTGAAGATGAAAAACTCTATAACTGACCTTGACGCAACATTTGTTGCCCTAGGTCTGTTAATTGTTAGTGAAATAATGGACTATGAAGTAGGGTTGCAGTATTTTAAATGGGCCTTGACAGGTGAAATTCTTGTTTTTCTATCATCTCGCATCAAAGTGCAAAGACTCAAAACCTGTTCTGCCTGTTAACCAATAAAACCCGGATAGATTCTGAGGGTTAACTGAAATTTATCGTAGTTCCCATGGAAATATGATCGGAAGTACTGTATGTGTTATGAACAGGTATGTTTTAAGTCATAACTATCACACATTAAAAAAAACAAACAACAACAGAAGTTTTTAAGTTAATTGTTTGTCCACAAGTTTCATTATTTAATTGGAAGATCGGGACAGGTTAACGTGCCTTACAAACACGTGGTGGTTTTGTTGAGGCGTAACCGTGAACCGCTGTGTGCGTGCAGGTTCTCGAGTCTAAAACGAGCTTTATTGTGTTCTGCAGTCGATGCATTCACACAGTCTGTAGTTTTATCTGAATTGTTTGTATATGGGTAAACTCGGGAGCTGAACAGGGAGGCTCTTGGCTGCCGTGGAAAGCTGCAGGCCTGGTCATGTTTTATCCCAATGAGCTCTGCTGACACCTGTAAGACGGAATGTTTACTTGGGAACGCTCCTCCCCGGCCCCTGCTGTAAATGTCACTGGCTTGAGGGGGGGGAAGGATGAACAGGTCAGAGAACGGAGGAGACGTCGACGTATTGTTCCTGGCTATGTGTCCAGGACATAATTGCTTTAAAGACCAGGATGCAGACTGTTTTTAGTTTGTTGTGGCATGCGCAGGTATGTTTTGACAAAAGCCGCATGTTGCCAAACGTGTTTCGCAACCTGCCTGCCCCAAGAATTTGTTTGCAGTCAGTTGATCTGGGTCCACCCCCTACTATTTCATAACTGAAACCAGTCATTACTAGTCCTGCAAACAGATATATTGAGCTATCTGGACTGGATTATAGGTTTTTCTCTTGACTGAAGTAGAGTACGGTGATTTTAAAATAAATCTGAAGTTCTCAGCTTTGTTTTTTTTCCCAGTCTTATCCTGACCTCTGTTTTTTTCTGCATTTACAGTACATGCATGAGTCTCTTGAACAAATGAAGTATTAGTTGCATGCTCTGCAAATACACCCATGTGTGTTGGTAGGGCACAAAATGTCAAATTTGCGTATGTGTATATTTTTTCAGGCACCGTTTTTGAGTGTCCTGTCTAACCTTGCTACATTTGATTTCCTGACCAGTTTGTTAAGAAGCAGCAATGTGTCTTTAACTAACACTCTCTCTCTATCGCTCATACACGCACTATATTTCCGTAGACCTCCTTAACACCGGGTTTATATTCTGACCTGGCGTTATATTTTTAAAACGCTCCTTCCTGTATGGTTTGTGCGACACATTAGAACGTTTCCGTTCAGCCCCACCGTTCAGCAACATCTGACTTCAAATGCGGTTTTGTCACCAGGAGGCCGTGTAAAGATTAACCAGTAAAATCCATTTCTCCCCTCGTTACCCCAGTGAACGGAAATACTTTCTCGTACTAACGCGCTGCAGTAGTCGTGTCCCTCAGAATAGATCTCTAGTTATGTCTCAGGATTTAAAAACAACCTTCGCCCGGGTCTCTTCAGGCTTTAGGCTTTAACTTTTTTAAAACTGAACTATTGATCTGTGGACTTTTCAGTAACAGCATTCTAGTCTATTTTAGGCTTTTTAAAAGTCTTTCAGGTAAAAATTCAATAAATGTGTTAATTTATGCATGCATTTAATGAAAATAATACTATAATAAAAGATAATGATAACGATGTTAATTGATGTGTTTAAATGCCTGGTTCATAATGGACCGCTCCTTTTTAAAAAAAATAATAATAATTTTCTCCCTCTAAAACTGTTTTATTATTTCCTTAATGTTTCAGTAATTAACCAGCCAGCCGTGTGTCCTTCAACCGCCCTCAGCTCACTTTCTAAACATCTCAAACACTCGGGTGTACACGAGAAACCTGCTGCTGGAGGTCAGACGACTCTCGTACAGCGCCAGGTTCGGATTCCGTACAGAGCCGGTGTTATGCCTGTGGGCGCTTTTGTGCCTGACTGGCTCTGCACCTGCCTTTTGACGGTGCCTCTATTGGTTTGCGCCGATGCTGCGTGCATGCACGTGTTGGTGAAAGTGTGAAAAGGAAAAAAAAAAAGACAGGGTTTTCATGGAGATAAAGAGAACATGGAGGGAGATGTGAGCCATCCTGTAAGCTTGGGTCTGGGCTGGTAGTAGCATGTCTGCTTTCTGTAACAGGGCAGGGCACCACACCTGCGGAGTCGCTGGGAGGAGAGCGGTCTCATTAGTGCCACCCTAATTTATTATCATGGCTTGTGGAATGTGTACGATCAAATCGATGTTTTGCATTTTTATTTCTCTCCCGTTTAAAAGAAAAACTGAAGCACTAAATGATTGAACAAGCTTCTAAATGGATTTAGATTCATGAGATATATATATATATATATATATATATCGTTTTCTTTTTTTTAATGTGTTGTTCCTGATCATCAAACACTTAAGTAGCTTAGAGGTTAAGTAGGCGTTAATGTGTTTGTTGAATTACAGTCCGATATAGTGATAAGGGTTTTATTTGTGTGTGTGTGTGTGTGTGTGTGTGTGTGTGTTACTGTTGCTTTAAGCTCCTGTATTAGACACTCCCGGTGCTTTATCTTCCTTTCCTGAGCGTTGTGTGCGTGTTCACGCTAGGCGTTAAGTAAGGCCTTAGGGGAAAGGTTAAAGTTCAGTTCCCTCAGTCTCGCCACAGCTGCTTCGGGTTATTCTGACAATCACATCTCATCCTTGGCAACTCCGTTTAAGTTGTTTAGTTGCGTGGATTGTTCTCACCACCTGTCAGAAATGAGCGCAACTCTTTGAGAATTAGAATTGAATAGATATTGTGTGTTGTGTTGAGGAGCTTCTGCTCCGGTGATGCTCAGCTTCAGCTGTGTTTTTGTCTGTCTCGTGCTTGTTGTTTTGGCTCTGAGGTAAGACCAGGGCGCGGCACACGTATTCCTCCCAAAACCTTTTCGCGGGGCAGGAGTTAATCCAGGTGTTGATTTGTGCAAGGTGGGGCGTGATGGCTGTGACCAGGGCTGTAAGCAGACGCACAGACACGGCGTCGACTCAAACCGCTGCTTTGTGTCATTATGATAAGTTCTGTACCGGAGTATGTTTTTACTTAAGAGCCTTCTGTCATCCGAGTAGACTCCCGTTGCAGTGCTGTCAGTCATGCGGGACTAGCTTTCCGTGCATGTATGCGCTCTCGGGCTCTGGCTGATGGTCGAAGGTTTGGAATCGATATCTTTTGGAACGTGAATCTGAAACCCGTTGTCTAATTTGGATTTGAATGTGTTTTTATTCGCCCAATCCACACTATCTTGTTTGAACTTGCCAGTTCGATCGTGCTTTTTAATGGGATTTGATTGTTTCTGCCTGCTGCCTAAGCACACCCTAGGGCATGGACGTGTTGCGAAATGCCGCTGTTTGTCAGATTAGCGCTCCACCCCTGAAGGAACTCTCCACCCTGTCTATGTCATTGTGTCCTCGAGCTCCCAGACACACCATGTAATCTGTAAAACGTTGATTACCCAGACCAGGAACGGCACCAAATTCAATCTTGGGTTTTAAAATTGGTGACAACTGTGTTTAAGTACTTGTGGTCCAGCTCACTTATTACACATTGCGATGTTTTTAACAGATGAATGAATGATGAATGTTCAGGTCAGGTGTTTAGTAAGAGTGCTTTTAAATAGGATAACGTATAAAAGAAGAAATCCAGTAAGGATTCATAGTTCTGTCGGGTGCTTCAGACTTCAAATGTGACTCTTGTTGTTGAGGAGGGAACTCCTGTGCAGAACACTGTGCACCAAAAGGGAGCAATTAGATGTTGCTGGCACTTTATTATGGAGTGGATTACAGAAACATTTTCTAGTTTGGGGCTGCTGGAGTATTTTAACAGCTCTTTAATCAGAACGTCTTGAGATACGAGACAAAGTTTTAGCCTTTAGCCAAATCTAGCCTTCAAACCTTCCTGTCCTTAATAATCAATACTGACTCTTGACACTTTAAGGTCACGCCAGGGTCATACAAGCGATCAGTCTGACAATAAAAAGTACATTTCTGAATATTACCCAAATACTGATCTAACCTTTTTTTTTAATTAATAGTTTTTTAAAAATTCTATTTATTATAAGGTTTTCTTTGTTAAAAGGTTTAGAGCCTGTTAATGAATGGTGTATTTCATTATAATGTGGTCCTTAAATATACACACATCCTTACACTGCTTGAGTGAACACTTTACCTTGATGTTTCGTTGTAAAATATTTGCTCATATTAAAATAAGAGACCAAATGTGGGGTGTTCAAGTGAAACCGGGACTTGCAGTGAAATTTGTATTTAATGAAGGTGTTTTTTTTTTTTTGTTTTTTTTAAAAGATCGACATTTCACGCATACAGTAGTGCGTCGTTGAGACTCTCTCAGTCATGCTAGTCAGTCTAACCCTAACCCATGCGAATGTTTTAAAGAAGGTCGTACGTCTGTGAATGACTCTCCTGGCTAAGGTGGCTTGAAGCCCACTGCTGTTCCCTTGAACATTTAAGCGAGTGAGCACCCGATTAAAATCGACAGATAACTCGTCACCAACGTGTGTATGCAGAGACGGATCTGTGTTTGGGAACTGTACACATGATCATTCACACACACCATTTGCACAATACCATTGGGCCATTTTTAAGGAGTTCCCGGGAGGCCAGCGTTTCAGACATGAAGCAGACGGTCGGATCATGGCTCCGGCGTACTGAGAAAATGTTCTACCTTGATGGTAGAAAGGCTGTCTGTGTTCAGATCAGTTCTGTGTTGATCCTGGATGATGATTGGCTGGCAGAAATAAGCTTAAAAATACAAGTTAGTAGTAACAACAAGAATAATAATAATAATGGTGATAATAATAATAAAAAGCAGAAAGCTACACAAGGTCTGTATTTACACTAAATGAAGTTTCCTCCAACATTGTTGTTTGTGTTTTTTATTTTTATTTATGATTTGTTTGATCCGATGATGAATTATGGATATTTTCCATGTGCGAGACTTCTTTGGTTAGTACCAACTCTCTGGCTGCCGATCACAGTGTGTGTGCATGCACAAGTGCATGAGTGTGTGTGGTTGTGTGTGTGTGACATGCTTCAACATGTATGTTCACAATTTCTCACATACTCTTTACTTTTCTCTTCGATGTGTGTGACTGTGAGCAATGTATGATGTAGTTTGTCGTCAAAAACTGTTGATTTGCTCCCAGGGTTTAAAATAAAGCTAGGAATTCATCATTAAAGATGGCTAGAAAAGGTGTGTGTGTGTATAATAAATGGATGGAGTTGTCACCACTGCTAAGCTGGTTTGCCTTGTTTTTGTTTTGGCTTTCTGTAGGTGCAAGCCACTAAAAGTCATGTGAGGGACTGGTGTGTGAGTGACAGTGATTGTGTGAAGGAGTGGTTAAGCTTTATTATTTGTAATTTCGACACATTTAATGATTTGCTGAAAACACACTTTTCTGTGACCGTTAAAATGTGTTATATGGGAAGCATGAAGACATAGATCGTCGGTCAGAACGTCACCAAGTGGGTGTAGGAAGAATAAGACTCGTGAAGCATGAGCATCCGAGTTATGATAAGTATCTAGAAAATTTATAATTTAGTTGATCATTTAGTGTAGATGCCCAAAAGTTCGGTCAGGTTTAGTTGCTCACGTCTATGAAATAAAACTTGAAGTTCGAACTTTAAAATACAGCGATATTGAGTTCATGTGGCGTCAGATTTAGAGAAATGCTCTCCGACTGGAAAGGGCTGGTCCAAACCCAATTACTGTGTGTCATCCACACCATGGGTGGAAACTAATTAGGGTTTGTTCAAAGACACTAAACTGTGCATATGTGAAAACACCCTTGTAGAGTTAACACGTGACGTTTGTAGTGTGAATCGTCGTGTGTCCTAGTGAAATGGCCATGGTAGTGTTTCAGGAAGTGGACAAACATGTTTTGTTGAATTGGGACATTTCATGGCTGGAGAAAACCGCTTAAGTGTCATGTTAATAATTTTACTGTAGCTTATGCATGCACTTAAAATCTTCAGTATGTGCTTGGGCGCACTGGCTCAAACCTGTAGTTAGTTTGCACAAATCTAAATCGATGGACTAGTTGGTGCATTTTCCTCTCGGTTTGTATAATTCATGTACGCATTCGTATAAGTCCTGTAGAACATCTTTTTTTTTTTTTTCCCGTGGCGATTATATCAAACGCAACTGATCCCAAGTGGACTTCTAAAAATACAATTCACGTTTTACAAAAACGACATGCTGCATATATTTGACTGAGAAGAAGCAGGAAGTGAATATCGAGCATGTTCAACGACATGCTGAACTCCAGCTTGTTAGTGCAAAGACGTGCGAGTATGCAAACATATGAAGTGCACCTGGCTACACCTGCTACAGCTCCGGCTTGGGGCAAACTTGCAGAGTGCTCCTTATAGTATAGCTGGTCTGGATCATGTTCTCACCTCGCGTCAAGTAAACTGCTCTGGATTAGTCCAGGACTGTTAAGACCGTTGAGTTTCTACTAGTTAAGTGGGTGTGTTCGGCTTTTAGAAGGGTTTAATGTACCTTTATTTTATAATTTTTTAATTATGTCATTTAATGTATAATTATTTAATTATCAAATTACTGATAATTTGATCCAGAGTGTCACAAAAGCGACACATTTCACCTTTTATCAGGCACATAATAAAAGACAGTACTGTGACCATGACTATAAACTGTTGTTTTCCATCAACAAATCTGTTTTATTTATTTTTTACTTTTGCATCTTAAATAGTTAACTTATAAATTAAATTGTATCTGGGGTTAAAATCTGCTAGGGACCACGCAAATGTTAGTGATGCATTAGATAAAATATCTTTTTAAGGAGCTTAAATGTGAAAAATCAAAACCTGTTGCAGGATTTATTTATTCATTTTTGATAAACATAGACAGGATTTTTAGTGTATTTGCTTATTATTATCATAGCATGGGATATAACATTATAATGCTCTTAAATAAACATAATTGAGTATCTGGAACTGTAATGATGCAAGTTCATTTGACTTTGTTCAGGTTGGTTCTGTACGCGGTGATTTGTTAAAAAAAGTCCGGTCACCTACCGGGACTGCTGTTGCGTACATGTTTTTTTGCGTCCTCTGATTGTTTTATCATCACCTTGGACCCCTTGAGTGCTAACTGTGTTGTTCATATTCATAATACATTTGATAAACCTTGAATAAACATTTTCTTCTGTTCCTGCTGTTGTTTCCCTTTAGTTCCAGCAGGCCGTATCAGCAGAACTTAAAGCTCTGGGCAGAAGCTCTTACACTCTGTGTGTGGACGGACCCCTCCTCGTCCGACAGGCCCTCCATCCCGAGGCTTCCAAAAAGGTTATATTTATTCAAATATGACGTGTGAGCATTGTAAACAGAAATAAATGTGTCTGTATGGAGAGAGGAGGCAAAAGTAAGATTTGCATTAGAAAGTTTTTTTTTTTTTAATTAAAATTTTTTTTTTACAGTTAATCTTTAAGTATCTTGTCAAGATACGACTCACACCGTAAACCAAATTTATTAGAACATTTGTTTAAAAAGACCTCCAGACAATAAAGGCGGTGTATAACGTTGTGTTCTCATGTTTGTACTCTGATGTACAGATCGAAATTTCGAAGCATGCTTGCTTACTGTCCTTGTTAAAAATGCATTATTATTTTATCTTCTTATAATTCTTTAAGAGCTTGCTTAATTAAGTGATCGAACATTACTGCACAAAATTTTATCGATAATTAATCAAGTGGTGCTGATTTGATTGAATTTTTTTTCTCTTTTTCTGATAGAATTTGGTGCTGCCAGAGTGCTTTTACTCATTTGTCGATTTGAAAAGAGAGTTTCACAAATGCTGTCCCAACGCCGGTCCGGTAAAAGACCTCACGCTTCCCTCCATGCTCGAATGTATCCTTCCTACAATTTTGCTGCTTATTGTTTCAATATGATTCCTGACCTCCATGCTGTGTGTATAAAGTCCATGTACAGTATATAAATCTACTGTAGTGTTTGCCTCTTAACCCATGCCCTCAGATTTGTGCCTCCCAGCAGTAAGCGAGCAGAGGGCAGGAGTGAGGGAGGTGAAGAGCATGATGGCCATCATCCAGCACATCCTGGCTGAGCCATACGGTCAGTCCGCTTATTCCTCTTCCTCCACTTAATGTTGTCTATAGACCTTTTTTAAAGAACGTAATAAATCGAACTTCTGCAAATTAGTATCCTTGTCATAGGTGGTGTACAAATGTGATTCCTCTTATTGTTCTGAGGTCGAATCCCAAAATGTGTGAGATGGAAAGCTAGTGTGCTGAGGTAGGGTGTAGAATCTCTCGTTCCACACACTAAGTAGTGCTCTTAATCACGGTATTTGAGAGTCAGTCTTGTGTTAGAAGAGCAACAGGGAAAGTTTGACCTTATTTGAGGCAATTTGGAATGACTTTGTAGCAAATACTACGGAGTCAAAGTGTGGTTTAAGGTGACCGGTGTGTTTGAAAAAGAGATGTTCTACCATGACTTATTTTGTACTGGGTTTTAATAAGTAATGCCTCTTTTGCTGCCCGGCATGAGCGGGACCACGGCGGTCAGACGTGACGATTTCAGGTGCAAAAGGTCTATACGGTTTCAATTCCTTTCCTCAATCAAAGTAACTGTTGCAGGATCTAATAAAGTGTTATTATAAGAGTTTATTGCGTCAGTATTCAGTTTCAGATCATTTTTCCTTTTGCTTTAAGGAAGTGCGCTATATTTAAAGACACTTGGGGAGGAGCTAATAATATCCAACAATCCATATTATATGTATATTATTAAATATGAAATAAAATATGTAAATAACTTAAAATAATATTCATAAATATCCCATTATTATTATTATTATTATTAATCCACTTTATTTCTTGAACACCTGCTCTTAGCTGAAATGTGCATTGCAATAAGAAGATGCAGGATCAGTTTTGCTTGTTGCCCATGGCAATGAAAACACTGTCAAGTGATGTATGTAATAAGTGTGTGTACAGTATATATTTCTTTTTTTCAAGCAGATTGAGTAAAGTGTGTGTGTGTGTGTATGTATATGTGTGTATATATAGATAGATAGATAGATAGATAGATAGATAGATATAGATATGTGTGTATATACATTATTATTTTATTTTTTTTGGTTTTGTTTTTGCTACTTATTATTGCATACCTTACCTTTATGCATTATTCCGTCCGCCCACAAAAAATATATATATATATATATATATATATATTTTTCATCTTTTTTTAACGGTAGTCATTGGACTTTTTTTTTCCCCCTATTGTAAAAGAATATTCTGTTCAAGCAGGCGATCGCATTTTCACTGACTCGCATAACTGTTTTAAAATGTGTTAAATATAAAGTTTTAACTGGAAACTTATTAAAACGTGCGTTGTTGCTTAAACAACTCTCTTCAATTTTTTTTTTCTCCCCCTAGGTCACAAATTTTCCTTGATAGAAACAGTGAAGTACAAGTTTGAATCTGGAGCCTGGTGAGTATGTTGTTAAAGTCACATTTCCCCATCCTGGCCCTGGAGGATTAACCCGCTCCAGGCTTGTTTATAAGTCGATGACTAGAGTTAGAGATGTTGACGAGGGCGAACGCGCTCCGGTGTCAGGATCGGGTTCAAGCATCGTAATAGTGATGTCTAGGACAGTGTTTGCAGCCGAATTAAAAAACGGTGATGTCTCGGTCTGTCCTGCAGCAGTAAGACAGAAGCTGTGGACAGCGAGACGGTGATCAGAGCCAGAGGGTTGCCATGGCAATCTTCAGACCAGGACATCGCCCGCTTCTTCAAGGGCCTCAACATTGCCAAGTAAGAGCGCGTCCAGTGTTTCCTCAAAATCCAGTTTAGATCATGTGATGATGATGGTGATGGTTTCAGAGAGGTTTACAGTGCTGATGTGTGTGTGTGTGTGTTTGTCAGAGGTGGTGTGGCACTGTGTTTGAACGCTCAGGGTCGCAGGAACGGAGAGGCTCTGGTGCGCTTCGTAAACGCCGAACACAGAGACATGGCGCTGGAACGACACAAACACCACATGGGCAGCAGATACATTGAGGTGAGCTGCTTCACAGCCATGAGAAGATACTCAGTGTGTGTGTATGATGTTTTCCTGTCAAATGTAAATAAGTGTTCGATCAATTTTTTTCTTAGTTTGCTTGGAGTGAAATGCTGTCATTTTAAGCCAGAATGTCATCATGCTGTTTATTAGGAATTATTGTTTGGATTATTATTTTATTATGAACCATATTAATAATCAGAATGATGTGTTTCCCTGGCCGTCCCCTGCATTGTGCGCTATGTTCACTGGGATAGGCTCCAGGCCTCCCATGTGACCCTACATAGGATGAACTTTGTAAAGAATTGGTGGATGGAGAAGTGTAATGCGATATGTCATGTCTTGTCTTAGCAGCAGTATTGTACTCTAAAATACTTTCCCCTTGGAATCTGGTGAAAAAAAAGTGAAACCACTCTTTCACTATATGAATGCTGGAGTATGCCTGTGCTATTGAGGGGAAAAAAACCTCCATAGATGTGATAACCTGGTCATTTAGTACATTCAGGTTGTTCATTTTATTTCCACGTAACGTGGTTGAGCCTAGACCTGAGCAACTGAAGCAGCCTCAGATCATAACCCTGCCTCCCGAGGATTGTACAGTGGCATGATGGGTGCATCACTTCATGTGCTTACCTTCTTACCCTAATGCGCCTATTGCTCTGGAATAGGATCGATCTAGGCATGTTTTTTATTTATTTATTTATTTCTCCCCATTGATCCAAAGTCCAATCTTTATGCTCCCTTGCAAATTTTTTGATTAGTCAAGTGACGAGTGGTTTTCGTATAGACACACCTGTTTAGTTTCAACCCTGTGAGATCTCACCACATGATAAATGTGGAAATGTTTTTATTTCCGCTGTTATGATGCTATTAAGCGTTTAAGTTATGTCCATTTATGATTATTATTATTATCATATAAATACTTTTAACCACATTTCTTCCACAAAGTTTAAGGTTCAGCAAAGTCCTTACAGGTTATAATAATTTAAAGCCAATTCCAGTATTTACTGTAAAACTGATTTTGAACCATGATGCAGGTCAATCATTTATTTAATTTATTTATTTATTTATTTTTTGGCCAGGCAGAGAATAAATGTCCTCGTCTCAGTCATGGTCGCTTTCTTTGGTAAATATGTATTTCGTAGCTTTTATGGTTGCAAAGTGCATGTAATGATGTACTTAAACTAAAACCATCATAAACTGAAAATGTAAAAGAAAGCAAGATATGTTCATTCTGAGAACAGCACGTCACCAGTGACCAGTGTCCACTTAACCAGTCCCTGAACCAACCCCCCCCCCCTCCCCCCTGTATGGAGGAGGCAATTTTCCTCCATACAGCCTTTAACTGGATAACATGTCGATCACTGATGTTGTTGGAGTTTATCTTATTCATTATTTCTTCCCCACATGAGCACACTATGAACACACACTATTAACCTACCAGGTTAATTTTTTCTTTTTTCCTTTTCTTTTTCAGGTCTATAAAGCAACCGGAGAGGAGTTTCTAAAGATTGCTGGAGGTGAGTTGCTTTTTAATCAAGTGCCTGGTAATGTGTTTTGGAAGTCTTCAATTACGGATGAGACGCGCGTACACACACACACACACACACACACACACACACACACACACACACACACACACACATCAAACCGCTAAACACAGTAACATTTGTAGAGTGCACTTCCATGTGATGCAGTCTTTCTCTCTCTCTCTCTACTGTTTGGGTTGGATGAAAGACTCTTTTGTGAGCCATGTGCTCGTGCTGACTCACACCGAGCTGTTTCAAGAGGAAACCCTACTCTGGTGTCACCGCCGTCCCCACCTGTGCCTTACAGAGTGTGGCTTCCCCTGAGAGCGAGCACGAGCAGCGGCCACTGAAAGCCCAACTCTGCCCTCTCACGCGCAGGGTGTAAAGAGCCAGTGGCAGGCCGAGATATTGGTGCTTGTGGGCACGTGTGTGTATAAAAGGGAGTGAAAGTAGATCTCAATTCCACATTTTTTTTTTTTTTAAACTTGCCCTTTGTGCAGACTCCTAATGTATCCATATGTCCATATTTAATCATAGGTTCACTAAACTCCTTTAGCTTGGCAGTATTTAACTTTTATTTATTTATTTATTTTTATTTTAAACCTTCTGCTAACATTTCGGATCTTGTTTGTGTAGTCCAGTATTAAAGTCTGCATGCTCAAGACAAAAGGAGGCCAATACCAACAAGACATTCGTTAAGATGTTCCTTCACTATAACAAGGAGCAAAATGTATCACTTTTAACTTTAGTACCTTTTTTTTCCTTCCCCTTTCGAGCACTCATAAATTCTCTGTTACAATGTTTAAACTTTGCACTTCATATTCCACCTTTTGGATAATGTAATGTGTAAAATGCTTGTTCTGCATGTTTATTCCTGATCTCATATTGTTCACGTTATAAACCAAATGCTAAAACTGATACGCAGCCTTTTTCAAATTGGAGCTTACAATCAAGCAGGTCATATATATATATTTTTAACCGTTCTCCTTCTCCCTCACGTTCGTGATTTCTTTGTGTGGACGGTCGTCTTGTTGTAATACTGTACACCCGGGTATGTTTTGTCTCTACATTTACATCTTCAAGCAGTGACTCTTGTTTTTCTGCCCACTCAGGCACATCTAACGAGGTGGCTCAGTTTCTGTCTAAGGAGAATCAGGTGATCATCCGCATGCGAGGCCTGCCCTTCACCGCCACGCACCAGGACGTCCTGGGCTTCCTCGGTCCTGAGAGCCCCGTGACGGATGGCACAGAGGGCCTGCTCTTCGTTAAATATCCCGATGGAAGGCCCACGGGTGATGCCTTTGTGCTGTTCGCCTGTGAGGAGTACGCTCAGAACGCTCTGAAAAAGCATAAACAGATCCTGGGGAAGCGGTACATCGAGCTGTTCCGCAGCACGGCAGCCGAGGTCCAGCAGGTCGGCGCAGAACGAGTCTCACCAGAGCTCTGTTTTAAAGGCAGATAGTGGAAAGGCAAACTTTATTTATTTATGTGTTTTTGTCTGTTACAGGTCCTGAACCGCTACATGTCCACTCCACTGATATCCACACTTCCTCCTCCTCCTCCGATGGTTCCTGTTCCCGTTCTGGCTGCTCCGCCCTTTATCACCACAGCCAGCACCAGGGACTGCGTGAGGCTGCGTGGTTTGCCGTACACCGCCGCCATCGAGGACATCCTGGAGTTTATGGGAGAGCACACTATAGATATTAAACCTCACGGTGTTCACATGGTGCTCAATCAGCAGGTGAGCGGAATTAAGGGTTCGGTAATGATTCCATTATTTCAGACTTTCAAAAGTAATAAATAAAATCAAGTTTTTATCATGCAAATGAATAATGTTTTTATTATTTTAGGAAATAGTTATTCTATTTACAGACGTGTGTGTGTGTGTGTGTGTGTGTGTGTGTGTGTGTGTGTGTGTGTGTGTGTGTGTGTGTGTGTGTGTGTG
>JAQMYL010000023.1:6375371-6389666 GCA_030014365.1 Clarias pachynema | reverse complement strand
GGATTTTATGAGGTAGCAAAAACCACACACACACACACACACACACACACACACACACACACACACACACACACACACACACACACACATTTGTGGTTCCCTGCTTTCTGTCCATCTGTCCATCACTGTGTAACTCACTGTGTACACACACACTATTTCACAGTCACATATATACTCTCACACTCTATCACACAGTCTTGCACACTCTCACACACACCCACACACTCACAAATACACTTTCTCTCTCTTTCTCTCTCTCATACTGTATAAAAGCACACAAACACACACATATGCACACATACACTCTTGTGCACACACTCTTGCACATTCACATATACTCTCTTGCTCACTCTCACACACACTCGCACATTCACATAAGCACTCACACACACTATTGCTTACTCTCACACACACACTCTCTCTCTCTCTCTCTTTCATAAAAGCACCCAGAAACACACACACTTTTACACATTCACATAAACTCTTACACATTCACACACACACTCTTACACATTCACATACACACTCTTACACATTCACACACACACTTTTACACATTCACATACACTCTTACACATTCACACACACACTTTTACACTTTCACATACACTCACACATTCACACACACTCTTACACATTAACACACTCTTACACATTCACACACTCTTACACATTCACACACACACTTTTACACATTCACATACACTCTTACACATTCACATACACTCTTACACATTCGCACACACTCTTACACATTCGCACACACTCGTACACATTCACACACACACTCGTACACATTCACATATACACTCTTACACATACACACACACTCTTACACATACACTCTTGAACATTCACATACACTCTTACACATACACACACACACACTCTTTCACATTCACATACACACACTTACACATTCATGCGCACTCTTAGACATTCACATATACACTTACACATTCACACATACACTCTTACACATTCACACATATGTACAGTAAGTCAGGATTTGAGAGGAAAAACATCTTTACATTTATACAAAGCTGATAAAAATACACAAATGTGACTATCTTTAGAATCTAATCTACATTTTTATTAAATAGTACGTTTTCTGATATTGATGTCTGAACTATTCGTCCAAAAGGCTACTGCAAATAAAGCGAAACCCATCTGTAACTAGTCACATCTAAACTTTACACTGGCAGTGTACAGCGATGCGTTTATGCCAATGGACACACACACATACACATGCACGCTCATAATAACCAACTCCTCCGTCTTACTGTACATGAGCCAGTGCAGACTCTGTGGCAGTGTGAGCTGGCACACACTCATGCCATCATACTACAGGGAAGAGATTATCTCCACATGTTCCCTCAACACGGTGCTGGAGAACCGGTACACCTAGAACTTACAGTATCACTGCACTGCACATCAATGTCCGAAGCAAAGACAATAAAGAAAATATCAGAAGAACTATAAAACCCAGCATGTCCGATTATACTGTATGATATTGTTGCATAAAAAAAAGCTCCGTTGCAGGTATATATATATATATATATATATATATATATACTTCTGATTAGACAGATGGTATTGATGAATTGTCCATCATAGCAGCTTTGACAGTAGTTCAGCAACAGGGTTTATTTTAATATTCTCCAATATATGAGGACATGCTTGTGATGATTTGTGATGTGATGAGTCAAAGCTTCACAAAAGTAAAAAATAAAGCATAAAAAGCGAATTTTGCATAATATGTCACCTTTAACGTAACTTTAAAGGCGACCTATTATGCAAAATTTACTTTTTAGTAATTTCTCTCAGATGGATATCCACTGTGTGTGTGTGTGTGTGTGTGTGTGTGTGTGTGTAAAAAAAAAAGAAAGAAAAAAAGTGTGAGAACGAAAGATTCTGTGCTTTTTGTCCTTTCCCTATTTCTGCCTGGGGGTTTAATAAGCCAATTCAATTTTCTCAGTAATGTGACCTCATATAAGAATAGCGCCTCCCCCTGGCTCATTTGGGGACCTTGTTAAAGAAATAATAAAATATTTTTTTAAAGGAATTTTCCTGAGACAAGAAGGTCTTCAGGATGGACGTTTTTCCAGGTTTTTGTTTCTTTATGAGGAAACACCAAACCAGTGTAACCTGAACGCTACAACACAAATGACAAGATAGCTTGAAACACATTAATATACGATTACACAAGATTAATATATGACGATACATGGAAATCATGTCAATGAGCTGACAGTTTGTTATCAGGTATGTAGAAAGGATGTCAGTTTTGTAGCATGTATTTTTTTCTCCAATAAACAAAATCATGTTATACTGTCATATATAATGTCGATAAATTGTTCCCCAAAACATTGTTTACTGACGTATTTTGCTGAAGCCCCCTAGTGGGACTTAGGGTTACTGCAGGTCGCGACGAGACCTTTGTCTCATAACAAATAAATAAAACGCTTTTTATTTAATAATTTTGTAATTAGGCTTAAACTTCCCATTAAATATTTCTGATTCGACATTTCCTTTTAAAAAGTAAGCAGAACTAATGGAACAAAACTATGTGATACAGGATTTAAACATTGTGGTATTTTTCCTTAATCATAGCCTGGCGTGTTGATTGGGCTGAAGCTTTGTTAAGTTTGGGAATGGCTGCTCCAATCGGAATAGCCTTTAAACATACGAACGTACAAAAAAAAGTGCCCTCCCTAGTGCACTGTGTCCCATATTTTTGTCCTCTTCCTTCTCAAAAACACAACAAAACCAGGTATTTTGTGCTCTTAGTTGTGTTATGACAGAGTAAATGGGTGGACCATCCGACAAGGCTGAAAAACCTGCTTTAGCATCGCTGTTCTAGTAAAATGTGATGAATAAAGTGGAAGTGGTAAAGATCATTTAAGCAGGGGAAAAGTCTGATTAAGAACACAACCAGTAGTCTATCTGAATAATATAAAAAGTCTTTGTGTTACCCTACCGAAAGTCACAAATGCGTCAGTGGTTACAACCGTAAAACAGTGATTCATGACATGGGAAAGAGAGAGAGAGAGAGAAAAGAGAGAGAGAAGAGAAAGATAGAGAGAAAGAGGCTATGTGAGAGGGACTGTGAGAGACGCAGGTGGTTGAGGAAGTTGAGGAAGAAGAAAAATAGAAAAGGAGACATACATGAGAGAGCGAGAGAAACAGAGAGAGAGAGAGAGAGAGAGAGAGAGAGAGAGACTGATACGGTGAATTCGCTCACTGATTAGAGCCGTGGTCTATTTTCAGAGCCGCTCTGACCTCCTTAAAGTCGAAACAGATCACAGGACAGCTTCAGAAAAAGCGTTACATGGACAGAAATCTACACAAGGCTATTTATAGCTAACAGTCTCAGTGTTTATGTGTGTGCCTGGGCCTGTGCCTAAAGATGGGGGGGTGGATGATGAAGTGCCTCCAGAGAGCTGCACAAAACTTCATCTGGCTTCTCCAAGTGTGGTTTGTGACTAATACGATCGAGCTTCACAATTTAATTATTATTTTTAATGACACTACAAATTTTATAGTTATTTAGCTTTTATAGATACAAGGGAATTAGTTACAGCTTATGTCACCATTTGTACTGTAACTCTACCGGTAGGATAAAAAAGTCACCCTTTTGCATTCTGTTTTTGGACAATTCATCAATACTGATGGACCTGCACATTCATGTACAGTAGTTCTCTACGTCAGCCGATCATGATTGGCAGCCCGTTGCAAAATCATACAAATACGTGAAAAAAAGAGTGATCTCTATGACTTGGGTCATGACATGGATGTTGGTGCCAGAAAGCCTGGTGTGAGAATTTCAGATTGTGCTGATGTCCTGGTTGATAAGAGAAGTCAGAGAAACGTGGGCAAATCAGTCACTAACAACCAGACCACAGTTAAAGATCGCACTTTGATGTCAAACTGTTTGATGCATCAAGCTGCTGCCACATGATTGGTTGACTGGATAACTGCATAAATGAAGGTGTTCTTAATAAAGTGGACAGTGAGTGTGTTTGCATAAAGTTCTTAATGTATAAAAGGTTAATCCATGCTTATGAATTAAATCTCTATTCGTTCCTTCCACTTTTTCTTTCTTTCATTTTTCTTAAATACCTTCCTTTCATCTTTCTAACTCGCCCCTCTCTCATTCTTTTGATCTTTCTTTCTTTCCCTTCTTCCTTTTTTTCCTTCCCCCTTACCTTCTTTTTCCTTCCTTCCTCCTAACTTTCCTTTTCGTTCTTTCCTCTATTTCTTTTTTCCCTGTTTTTTCTGTTCTTTTTCCTTCCTTCCTTCCTTCCTTCCTTCCTTCCTTTCTTCCTCCTGCTCTTAGTGTCTAAAAAGTCTGGAACTTTAGTGAGACGTTGCACAAACATATCAATCAAAATATTTTAAGCAAACTTCACAGGAACATGATGACTGAAACAACTGCTGAGAAAAAGTCTGACTTGAAGTGTAAAACATACTGTATGGTATGTTGTAAATAATAACACACGCACACACGTTTAGGCCATGCCCATTGTCTGATTCTTGTTGGACGGGTTACTCTTTAACACAACGATGTTTACCGGGATCTTTATGAAACGTGCATGGTATAAACTAAGAATAATAAAAAACTAATGAATTTTTAAGAAAGTTAAAGTTATAAATCTTTCTTTAACTCTCATATTATAAAAAAAATAAAATAAAATTTGGTGATTTAAATGTTCATAAGAAAAAAAGCTAACACGCAGTCTGTTTAGCGCTAGAGCGTTTACATTACGCAATTCACCAACAAACCACACAACCTTAGATAAAATGTGTTCTGAACTGGACAACACTCCCCGTTTCTTCCCGCGTCCTCCCGGAGAAGCTAAACGCCTGCTCTAATAAGTCTCATAATGAAACTAATGAAGATTAGCTATGAATGATAGCGCTTGTTACTGAGATTGTTTATTGCATTAGGAATTTACTGACCAGCTGGTCTACAAGAGCCTTAGGGACTCGTACACAACACACGAGCACGAGCGGTCACGCACACGCACAGAGATTTCATTACCAAGACTGTCAATCATATTTCGGTTCCCATCAATGTCCAGTTTATGAAGGAGTCATGAATTAGCCTACGCTATTTCCTTCTGCGTTCGCTGGCTAAGATGAATTAACACATATCAGCAACTGATGTGGGGCTACTGACAGAATAAAGCAAGTTTATATTACAGCAAATTATCGGTTAATCACATTACGCTGAAGGGAAATACAATCTCTCTGCATGGAGCTAGTGCTGATCCTAGGGTTACATAGACAAGTCCATAAAACAGAGACAAATATGGACAAAGAAAGGAAGAGATCACAAAGCATAAATTAAGCCCGGTTTGGGAAATAAGCCACAGTACACTTAGTCCAAAGTGGGCTGGAGGAAAAAATAATCATTTAGTAGATGTAACTTCTCTTAAATGTATAAACACGGTATATTCTTAATAAAAAAAAAAACAAAAACAGATGATAGTAGTAGTAGTAGTAGAAAGTACCCAGTGGAAGTTTATTGCTCTAAATCTTTCTATTCAATAACATGCCATGCAGAGTTTGTTAAAACCTTTTTTTCAAGCTGCTCCCTTACGTTTGACACCCCTGCACTAAACCAAAGAAAGAAACTGAAAGATGCAAAATTATAAAGGATCAGCACTCACCATCATCCAGTGTAATATCCTGCAGACCTATAGAGCGGAACGTGGGCTCTCTGTCCTCTGGTTCCTGTTTGATGTTAAGCCTCTCTCCTTCGCTGGAAAACGGGGCTTGTTGTGGTGCCAGTGGATGCACCATGGGTCCTGGAGTTGGAATCCCTGTCATGACAGGACTGCTGGCCTGGGGTGAGGGCTGGGCACCCAGAGGGCTGCTGGCAGGAGAAGACGAGGTGGGTGACTGGTAGGGCAGTGAGTGCAGCTGAGGAGAGGATGGACCTGAATGGGGCAGGGGTATCATTCGGGCAGGGGCGTTAGAGGGCGTTGGGCATGAAGCCGAACGTTGTCCGACTGGATGGTAGCCGAGCGAGCGCTGAAGCTGCAGTCCGGGTTGAGCGATGGAGTGGGTGGGTGATGTCACGTGGCCTGGGGTGGCACAGTGATAGCCCAGAGAATGAAGTTGAGAGGAAGAGTGGCTAGGGCTTGAGGGGCCGGTTCCAGAGGCAGGAGCCGAAACCGGTGAGCCATACACCATGCCCATTCCCATAGGGTTGCATCCAGGTGGCTCAGGCTGAAAGGGCACACGCTCGTAGGCCTGGGGGCTAGCTCCTGGTAGACTCACTTGGCCGTTGAAGGGTAGGTTGTGCTGGAGAGGGGGGTATGTCGGCCTAGACGGGGCCACATTGCCTGGATGGAAAGGCATCTGGCATTCAGGAGGTGGGTGAAGACCTCGGGCCTGGAGGTGAGGCAGGTGAGAGAAGGGAGGTGAGTGAAGAGATGCACAGGGTGGCTGGAGTGGGTGCAGAGAAGGTGCCAGGCCATGCGGGGAGCCTGGCACAAGCCCATCCTGTGAATGAGAGTGGTCCGGGGATGGCAGGACCGGAGAACGAACCAGGCCGACAGGATGTGCATGAGGCATGGCCGGCACAGCTGGGGGGTCCAAATCTTCTCGGTGCTCCTGTTTAACCAGGACTGAAGAGACAGAGAAAGACAGAGAGAAAAAGAGAGAGAGAGAGAGAAGGAGAGAGAGGTAAATATAGTTGACTAAACCTATTATTTTAAATACCCATTATTTTAAACATTGTTTATTTTATGTTCACGCAATATACAGCACAGAACAAGCTTATACGGCTTGGAAGGTTGCCGTAGTCATGAAGTCCAACGCTGGTCCATATGCAGACAAGCCGTCCCAAAAAACAGATGCCACATAGTGATCAGTAACCCATTTTCCAATCTGGCGTTTTCTTCATCCTCGTGCGGGGGGATATTTTTACCCAGGGCCCGCTCTGAGAGAGCATATGGTGCCTGTTTTGAGTGCCACATAAACTAGTGTCAGGTTCGAGAGAGGCACTGGGCTCTCTGCCCTATAGCCATGCTCCAAATAGGAGCACAAATCCAGTTTACTGCCTCTCTAATGCTGAAAGCCTGTAACATGGATCACTGGCACACACGTTCACTATGCTTACTTCTCGTAATGCATATGTGTGTGTGCATTTGTGTGCACTAAGGCCACCTTTGCATCACCCTAAAGCCTCTTTACCTAGATAGGCCTATCCCCCCCCAACCCCTAACCGAAGCTGGCTGCTGCCATGACGACAAGCCGTCACGGCTCAGTCTGAGTTTTTACTAGCTAAAGCTGGTACCTGATTGGCTGTGGCAAGGCGGGTTAGTGTGGAAAACAGGAAGTCTGCTTTCGAGTGGGTGGTTTGTGGAACAGGGGGAGTAGGCGGGAGGCTGGGCCTCTCTCACTTTCTTTCTTTTTCTGTCGCTCTCTCTCTCCTGTGGTGCATGGTTAGGTTAGAATAGTGTGCGACAAGGAGAAAGAAAAAAGCTCACGTGTGATTAAATTACGCCAACGCTGTTTTTCAGTTTGAGTCAGCTTGGGAAAATAATAACAAAGCGATATACTGCCGGCGTACAGTCGCGTGCAGACACAGGACCTCAATAACCCTTCATTCTGTGAACTGAGCACTGCACTCTTCTAATATCAAAGTGTCATACTATTCACAAAAACTAGGACAAAATAATATAATACAGAATATAGAATAATTATCATGAAGACCTAACTGTAGTCATTTTACAATGCTTTATTTGCATGAAAAATGTCAAGCGTATAGACTGACACTTCATGAATTGTTCTTAAAGCTTGTTTTAAAATGTTGCGTGGTTAACAGGTGCATGACGGTTAGCTGGAGAAACCCTCCAACAAACCACACACCAAGATGCAAAAGGGAGACACTCGCAACACCAGCCTGAGCCTCGCAACACTGTGTGCCCTTACACGTTAAAGTGAAGATGCGTTATCAGATTCCTTTTTTAGACCCGTTTGTAATACGGTAGGATTTTTACATTAAGATCACATATTTTATAAGAATTCAATTCACTCCATTTCAGTACTAGTGTAATAACAGCTGGTAGAATGTGTGTGTGTGTGTGTGTGTGTGTGTGTGTGTGTGTGAGACGTACCTGACAGGTAGGTGAATCGTTGTGATTGGCTCCTTTTCCGCTTCCCATTACACACGTAGAACTGCACCTGCGCTGCGGACGTGATACTCTTGCTGTGGTACGGTGGAACGTCTACTACAATGCTTGACTAAACACACATAAAAAATTTTTTTTAAAAGTCTTATTTGTCTTTATTTGCACTTGGTCAAAACATGGTATTGGTGCATCTCACTTAGGTGAAAAAGTGAATTTTCAAAAAGGATAATATAACACCATTTTTCACTTAATGCTTTTTATCTCCTGATCCATGCTTAATTTTTTTTACGCATACACATTAATATTTTTATCAAATCAAAAGAAACACATTTGCTAAATACAATTTCATGCCCTTTCATGTAGTGTCTGTAACCTTTTGGAATTCAAATCTTTCAATGACCTTAACTGTCATTCAGATGAAACTTGGACAATTTAGATTTCACATAAATCTGGAAAAGTGTATTATTTCTAAAATACAAAATTGTTCAGATATTGCAACATGAATTTGACATGGTTACGGACACTACAGATTTTTTGCTTTTTAAGCTTTTACCAAAAAACTATTTGGGCAACAATTTTTACAGGTCATATGCTTCTAGAAGTTTACACGACCCTTAGGACCAAAAGTCAAATTTGCTTTTTAAAATATTATTGTTTGAAGCGAGGTAGTATAACTGAAAAATGTCCATATACAGTAATATTTTTGGGGCACATATAATGTCATCTTTCCAAAATGGCTAAAGTTAGCAACATGAAAGTTTTAGGGAATAAAGATTGATTACTTCCATGTTGCATGAACTTCAGAAGTAGCTTCTTTAGCACACGCATTTTTTCAACCTGATTGCCCAGGTTGTTTGATGTCCTTTTACTACCTCCTGACAAAAATGTTGTCCTGCTATCTCAACCATTAAAAAATTACAACCATTACATTGCAAAATTCTTGAGCCACCTCCTCATTTGTTTATAATTTGCTTCCAAAGAGCCAAAATTCTTTGTATTTTTAATATAGTCTTGAGGAACAGTTCTCCAGGCTTCCTGAAGGACTTTTTTTGGTTTTCATCTTGGGCAAGTTTTTGTTTCAGGGGAATATTTTTGTTTGTTAAGCCACACAGTGATCTATGAATCATTCAAGCATAAAAAAAATATCTAACTTGAGGCAAGAACCAATGAGAAACAGGTGCAGATGATGATGACAGATGATGGGGCTGGTGATTAGTGTACTGGTGATGCTGAATGCTGAGCGGTTGGAACAGACGAGAGGGGAAATGAGGTTGCTGCTGAGGTTGTTACATACAGTAAACAAGCAATTTTTAAATTAGATCTTTCGGCAATTTGCAGTCTGTCACAGTAAAACATTTGTTCCCATTTCTTTAATTCAATCTGTATCATTCAATTTAATATAAAGAAATGAAGTACAGTACTATACAAGAAGCAATATTTCACTCACTCCTTGACTCTTTTCACGAATGACCTTGGCTTCCACCTCCCACTGTGGTCGTCCATCTGCAAAAAGAAAATTATATTGATATTTTTAATGTTTTTCTAGATTCTTGCTCATGGCCTGATTTGCATTGTGCACTAGAAGGTGTTGCCATAAAGAAAGCATTTGCGTTCAAACAGCAAGTCCATTTCCTCGACACTCACTCGCTTGAACTGCTATCTCAGTTCATTTCAGCTCCGCGCTACGAGGAGAAACAAATGTCATATCAATTACTTCCATGAATGGAGACCCAATTCAACGGCTCAGATGATATTATGAAAGAGATTTCCTCCGGACTTCTCCAGAGCCTCCTCACCTAATAGAAACATCAACTTCACTTTGTTAAGATCCGCAGGGAGAACCACAAAAGCTAAGGGAAAGCAGGGATTTTTTTTTTTTTTTTCAATTTATTCCTGGGACAAAAAGATTTACACATCCCTCCCCTAACAGCCCCCTCCCTGGTGCCTGTGGCGAACCTTTCTACAGGTATTAAAAAGTAATCAGTGACCGAAACGTCCCGCTGATTCTCTTTCCTGGGAAGAGTTATAGAGTGGCAAAGTGGAACAATGTGGTTTATATTAAAATGGGCAAATGTGCACACAGCCAGGATTCTGGAGGGACTTGGAAACACACAGTCATGTTCCTTTTTTTTTTCCTACTGAACACTCAAATAATGAGCCAATCAGGGTGGAGCAGGAAACGCTGGGGAGGGTCAGACTGACACTGCTGTGTTCAAAGTGTAAAATTAATAAACTTTGTCTTACGCTTTAAATTCTGTTTGACGTAAAGGGTGTTATTATAACAGGTGCACTCACATTGGAGAGGATGAATTTGTATACTGTATATATGTGTGTGTGTGTGTGTGTGTGTGTGTGTGTGTGTGTGTGTGTGGGCGTGAGAGAGAGAGATTCCCAGAAAGGATTCCCGAAAACAAAAAGCCCACTGAAACACTCACCCATCCTGTTTCGGCACCATTTATATACCCTACCTATGGCACATGCAGCCTTACCAGACACTCTATAACAAATAACTATATGCCTTTAATTCCTGTTTACGGTTTCCTCGCTGTCTTTATGACAACTAAGCGCACTCAAAGGAACCATTCTGGCAACCCTCGTCCCTATGAGAACGCAGTGAAAGTCATAGTAAGGCCTGGTTACGGCACTCTCTGTCAAAAGGCTTTTTTGCTAATCCCTCAATGACCTTGGATGCCTTTGATACTGGGAAACATATTTTTGCCGCACATGTTGACATTCAACACACAGCGGAGTGGGCCCCACAGGCACCGAGGGAGGCAAGCACAAGCATGAACCAAAATACACAGGCTGTGGGACATGCACACCATCACAACCCTGCCCTCCAGAAACAGTGGAGTGTTGAGTGAACTTTCTCTGAAATAAATTGTACTGTACAGAAGACTCAGTTTGAATCTCTCTCCATTCATTCATATGAACGGTTGTTTACAATCATCAACAGATTGAGAAGGAACTACAGAGAACGTGCAAATATAACCAGCACAATTCGACTCATTTAGTCTATTTAATGACCAGATTTAATAAGATTCTAAATTCAATTAGATACTGAGTCATGATTACAGGCTAAAACCGAAATCCTGGTCCTGAAAACCTCTTGTGCATTTTTGTCCCCCAAGACCAAGCCTTTTTACCACTACTTTTTTTTACCAGTTTTTTCTACACCATGCTTTGTGTTTGCAACCATCTCACCAGTGTTTAAAATTTTTTAAGCTGTTTTTTTTAATTGTCAGTTTTTATTTGTCTGATTCTCGTTTGCGTGAAATTTTCTTTTGAAAAAATGTCTTAATATTAAAGGGCACCTATTATGTAAAATGTACATTTTAATTATAGTGCAAAATAACAAAAGATGCGAGGAAAAAAAAAACACATATTGGATCAGACAACCCAGTTAGATTCCCCCTAATGTGACATCATATGAGTTCCCCATCATTTACATAGACACTGAAACAGTAAGTTCAGAAGATTGAGGGATGAAAAAAAAAGCATTATCTGAGGGGTATTTCAGCTGGGGTATTAACACACACACACACGCACACTTTGGGGCGCTCTGGGACTTATTTTTATCGAGCATAGTAAGATCTCCTCTCTTAATCCACGTTCCTGTAATGACAGGTCTGTTAAATGTGACTCCTTATATTTTCTATTTCATTTTTTGATGTCGAACATGACACAGAAACAGATTCAAACAACTGTTCAGAGTTAAGAGATGACAAAAACTGCTGTAATGAATCTTAATACGCTGCACTGATTAGCAGTGTCACTTTGCACCTCAAGGGTTTAGGTTCGATTCCCGCTTGGGTCCGTGTGCATGGAGTTTGCACAAGGCGAGTTATCTTATGGTGGTTCTGAGTTATCAATCGGAAGATCGGTGGTTCAAGCCCTAGCTCCGCCAGGCTGCCGGTGTTGGGCCCTTGAGCAGGACCCTTAACGCTGTCTGCTCCAGGGGTGCTGTATAATGGCTGACCCCGTGTCTACTAACAAGAAGCAGAGATATGCGAAGAATTAAGAACTTCACTGTGCAGTAATGTATATGTGACGAATACAGGCTGAACTTAGACTCATCATATTCCCTTATGCAGGAAAGAACATCTCCATCTCATTTTTTGACCCAAACAATTGTTTGCGCCGGTTCTTTCATCCGAATCTGTTTTGGACTACATCTGGTGTCCGGTGCATTTATTGCACATACTGTATAGCGCTCTTCTTGCATGTTTTTGTGTAGTTCGGTATACTTTGTCACTGCATTGCACTACAATCCTAAAGAAAGACCGTTGCATTCCGATGTTTATAAGCTATACAGAGGAACAGCAATAAAAACCCACTTGACTTGACCTACCGTGATTCATAAGCATTTATTTCCTCCAGTCAAACATAATCAACAACAATGTCGTTCGGTCCACAGAGTGAGTCAGCAGAGTTGTTTATGGGTTGAACCTGTGGGCATTATCAGTGCAGATCGCACTGTGCAACCCAAGTGTATTATAATGTGCATGTAACACAAACAGAAAACAAACCAGTAGGCCAAGTGCATTAATCAAAATGATAATATTTCAGATGTTCAATTAAATTGTATACAGTATATTTAATTTTTGCGTAGTGCTTTTAACAGTTGACGTTGTGACAAAGTTGCTTTACAGTAATAAAAAAAAAATCCGCGTATGAATTAAAAATGTTTATCCCTAATGAGGTCATGGTGGCAAGGAAAAACCCCTTGTGACTAACATGAGGAAGAAACCTTGAGAGGAACCAGACTCAAAAGGGAACCCATCCTTATTTGGGCGATACGGGATAGTACGACCATAAATAAAATCCCTTCTATAACTGCGTGTCCTGAGGTCAATTGTTTTAGTTGATATACTGTATAACGTCCAGTTTGTTGAGGTTACCAGATGTTCACTCGGGTACAAAACCGTCCGGGGCAATTTTAGTGCTTAGAAAATTGCAGTTGCAGTCATAGTGTGGCTTCGTGTGACAGTTTTCTGAGGTTAAAGTGTTATAATGGTGGAAGCGTACAAAAGTCTGAAACCAACAGCACAAAGGATTGCGTTGCACTGAAGCCGTTTGACGAATTCATTAAAAAAGGATCAGATCATTAGGATGATTCATAATTTTTCCAGACATCAACGGTTTAAATTTGCTTAAATAGACATAAAGGATGTAGACAGAAAACGGGCTAGAGTGTGTATTCTGATAGAAAAGTTATGTGTCACGGAGTATGGGCATGTCTGAACTGGGAAGGGTTTTTTTGCCCACACTCTGAGAGAGGTAACATGACTATTAATAATATCTAGACATGTCTTTCTTACCTTTAGAAGTATCACCTGGAGCATGAAGCTCCACAATAGAGGAGAAGAGGCTTAACGGAGTAACACACACCTATTATAGAGCAGAACATCGGTCCAATTCTGCGCCACGCCTATCTCTAACACTTGATCAACTTTTTATTTTTACAAGACGACAAACACTAAAGGTTAACTCTATCTGCATGCTTTCGTATAGACAGATGTGCTCTGCGGTTTCCGTAATACCAGCAGCAGGAGAAACATGGGATACACACAGCACACAGGGCTTAAGAAAACAGACCCGTGGATAGCCACTTAAATTCCCTGTCAATCACTTCACACTTCTCTCCGACACACACATTCTGAGGGCAGGCACGGGCTCGTCGTTCCCGGGATGCCGCTGCACGTACGACTCTTTTCGATCCTTGTGATTCACGGCAGGTGTTTATGCTTTCAGCACTTTCAGGTGAATAAAAGAGAGTAAAAAAAAAAAACAACTTCTGCAGGAATTTTCACAAAATACATAAGTCTGACTAACCAGTGAGTCACCACAGCTGCAGGTGATCGCTTAACAGCCCATGATTACTTCTTGATATATATATTACAAGATGTGCACGCGCATGCACATGAGAGAGAGAAATCCAGTGGGTGGGTGAGTGTGAAAATCAGGACATTTATAAATAAAGAAATAAATATGATTCCACATGAAAACAGTCTATTTGTGAGCGCTGGTGTGGATGCACAAGAATCAGTTGGTTTCTTCACGCCTTTACGCTCTCTCTCGCTCTCTCTCTCTCACACACACACACACACACACACACACACACACACACACACACACACACACACAC
>JAQMYL010000023.1:6352749-6367749 GCA_030014365.1 Clarias pachynema | reverse complement strand
GTGCGGCCTTTCCCAGGGCAAACCGCTGGAAATTCGTTAAGAAATCTTCACCTACTGTACTCGTGGGAGCCACTTCAAGTTAGTAGCAGATCAGCACACAGGCTGACGTTTTAGAAGCGGGACATGTCCATCTGTAGTTCATGTGTTTATGTTAAGTGTTAAGCATCACATGAGAGTTGAGAGTCAACCTGGACCGCTATGAAACAAAACATAACCACTTTCAATTGTCTAATTCATAGCCATGAACGAATTCTAATTTGACTAATTCAATAAAAGCTAGCATGAGTGGTGATTACTTTTTCTGATAACGCAGTAATGTAACGCATTACATTTTAAATGCATGAAATTTGATTACAGTTACCAATGTCATCAACATTACGCTACTAGTGTTACAAATGTAATGTTTAAAAATGAATCAAAACCACATAATAAAATGCATTAAATGCATTAGAAAAAAACACTTTGAGGGGCAGTATCAGTTAACGAGCATGCGCTTTAGTTTTTCACATTTGATGCTGGAACGGGTTCGCTCTTTTTGCATGGGCGGCACCACAGACACGAGCTGAGGTCTTGTGGGAAAACGGGTAGAAAAAACTGGGAAGCAAGGGCAGCACGGTGGTGTAGTGGTTAGTACTGTCGCCTTGCACCTCCAGGGTGTGGGTTCGATTCTCGGCCAGGCTCGATTCCCGTCTCTGTGTGCATGGAGTTTGCATGTTCTCCCCGTGCTTGGTGGGTTTCCTCCGGGTACTCTGTTTCCTCCCAAAGACATGCAAATTGCCTGTAGTACGTGAGTGTGTGTATGTGTGTGTTCCCTGCTATGGATTGGCACCCTGTCCAGGATGTACCCTGCCTTGTGCCCTAAGTCTCCTGGGATAGGCTGCAGGTCCCCGCGACCCTGAATACAGGGTAAAGCGGTACAGTATAGAAGATGAGTGAGTGATGAGTGAGGGAAGGAAAAGGGTTAAAGGAGGGAGGAAAGGAAAAAAGGGGAGGATTTTTAACGCGGAGAAAGTCCGAGAATTAAGTATCGCCAGCCGGGCCGATCTGGTGGCCTAGTCCATTCGTGCACCTGCAGAAGGGGGGGACGCCTACACACGGAGCCTACGGAGTGAGCCACACAGGTTGAGGAGCACACCAATTACAATTGAAAGTAACGTAATTCGATTACTTTTACATGTAATAATCAGTAATGTAATTAAATTACCATTTTAAAGTAGTAATCAGTCATTTGTAGTAGATTACTTTTTTTGAGTCACTTTCTCACATTCGTATTTCCTTCTGAACGTTCTTCCGATCACGGAAATTCTGCTTTGTCATCTTCATCAATAGCTACTATACAGTAGTTTGAGAAATCCTAGGTGTCAGAAAACTATTTTTTGACTGCGCCGGAAATTTGATTTGAACGGTTTTTAAGTTACTCAAAGGTGGATCATAGCAGTTTGCTTGGGATTCAATGTGGCTCGTGATAAAGCCTCTCATTATAAAGTCCAAAAATATGCTAGCTTCCTTGGTTAGTGTTGACATGGACAGCTTCGAGCGGTCACTACTGGAGTACTCGCAAAAACCTGCTCGTAAATCCACTAAACTAAACTACGAAATAGTAGGGACAGAAATCACCAGGGACCTCCCGATACAATATAACCAAGATACTTACAGTAGGTGCCAAAAGTATTCATACCCCTTGAACTTTTCCACATTACGTCGCGTTACAACCACAAATGTAGATATATTTTGTTAGGATTTTATGTAATAGACCAACACAAAGTGGCATGTAATTGTGACGTGAGAGATGAAAACACTGAAAAGTGTGGCGTGCGTTTGTACTCAGGCCTCCCGTGTCAATACATTGTAGAACCACCTTTTGCCCCAATTACAGCTGCAAAGTTTTTTGGAGTGCGTCTCTATCAGCTTTGCACATCTAGAAGGTGAAACTTTTGCCCATTCTTCTACTTATATATTAGATTAATGTACTTTTTTTTCACAGCCTCAAATGCAAACTTATAATCTAAAGCAAAAATAGTCAGTGTGGCGATACGTAAATTGTCTTGGCACACACACACACACACACACACACACACATCACAATACATAACAGAATATATATATATATTTTTTTTTCCCTCATCTCCAATAAATAGTATGATCTTGTGTTGAAAATATTCTAATCAATAAAAAAAAGTAATTCAAATGAACTTAATACAATCAACACAACTTCTTATTGTAATATGGTAACCAAAAGCTTGACTGATTTTTTTTTGTTCTCTAGCAGCTTAAACTTGACCCGTTACATCAGATCAGGTATTAATCAGGTTATAAGGTGGATTATTTTGGGAGATTTGGGTGATTCCTGGTTCGATAAGTTCCATTTTGAAAGCACGTTTATTACTGTATCACGCCCGATTGCTGAGATATGGCCAGTGCAAACTTGTTTATGATGAGGGCCTGAGGAAAAAAAAAATGAAATCCTATTTTTAGAATAGTAAGTAAGAGGGAATCCTCCACTTCATTTTGGCACCAGGATTTCCCTGCTACTCCTGAAAATAACACCGCCGGCGGCACAACTTATAGTGGAAAAAAATGAAGCTTTTTCAATCCAAAACCTGGAGTAACCAGCTTGGATAGTGTTTATTAAAGTGCTTTAAAACAACGTTTGGGATTCAAAGTTCTCAATTCAGAAAATTTTGACAGGAACATTTGATATACAGTATTTCACCTAATGCAAACTATTGAATATGGCGCACGACTAACCTGAACGACTTAATACCTGACATTCAAAGAGGCCAGGGCCACTCTGTAGAACAGAAACATATGATAGAGAGTTCCCTGTGGACTTAGGGCACAAGGCAGGGTACACCCAGAAAGGGGTGCCATCCCATCCCAGGGGACAAGCTCGCACACATGTATATACACACACGTCAATTACCCTAATCCGCATGTCTATGGACTGAGGGAGGAAACCGGAGCACCTGGAGAAAACCCACCACGAACGAGGAGAACATACAAACTCATGCACACCCGAATGCGGGACTCGAACCCTCAATGGGAAAAAATGTTTTGCCATGTCTGGCTGCAAAGCTCCTAAAAATACAATTTAAAAAGCATTTGTTTATGTAACAACCGCGGCAGCAACCTCATTTCCCCTCTCGTCTGTTCCAACCGCTCAGCATTCAGCATCACCAGTATACTAATCACCAACCTGATCATCTGTCATCATCTACACTTGAATGATTCATCGGTCACTGTGTGGCTTAACAAACAATTATTTGAAAGTGGCGCAGTGGTAAAGTGCTCGCCCTATCATCCGGAGATCGCTGGTTCGATTCCCGGGTGATGCTGTAACCTCTCACAGCCGGAGGTCTAGAGAGAGCTGATTGGCTGAGCTCTCTCAGAGGGGAGGGATGAAAGGTACTTAGTGCTCCCACATTAATCACGGCTCTACAGCCAATCAGGTGCGTCTGTGAGCTCACGCAAGCGGAAGAAGCGGATAGCGCTGTGTGTGCGCGAGCAGTTCGAAAAGATGCGGTCGGCTTGCGTCACGTGGTTCGGAGGAAACATGTGATAGTCTTCGGCCCTCCCGACTGAGTGGTAGACGTAGCCTTAATGTGGGAGTATATAATATATTATTTATATTATATTAAGACTGCAAAAATACAAAAATGTCTGGCTCTTTGGAAGCAAAATATGAATAAAAATTTTAACATAAATGTGATCCTTAAGTACTTTGCTAATTCCTAATAAACAGACAGAAAACTTGCTACATGTCAAAACTATATGGACACCCAACCATCACATCCCTATGGGTTTTTCCCAAAACTGTTCCCACCAAGTTAAAAGCAAACATTTGCCTAGAATGTCTTTGTATGCTTCAGCTGAAAACAGAAACGGAGGGACCCAAACTCTTTCTGTTCCAGCATGACGGTGTCCCTGCACACAAGCGGCAGTCTTCCAGGGTCAGTGTGGAAGATCCCAGAGCCGTGACATCACCATCGACCGTACCCCAGATATCCTCCTCATATCCTCACATCTGCTTTGCGACAATGCAACAATTGTTAAAAGCGCTACACAAATAAATTGAATAAAATGCCTGACCTAAATCTGACTAAATCTAGAACGGCGTCCTCTACAAACATGCAGGTGTTCACATACTTATGGCCGGCGCATGTAGAGGACGATCTGCTGCACTGGCGCTTGAGTGAAAATGAGCGAAATATTTTTCTTACTCAGTACACATGTGTAAAAAAAAATTAATAAAAAATCTACCACTTGTGGAGGTGAATAAAAAAAAAAAAAGTTCCCTCCGCAAACTCCTTCGTCTCCGTCCCAGGTTGTTTTAAATCTGGTGACATTAGAGCTGTCACATGTCCCGCACTGTTGGACAAAGTTAACCGAGGCAGAAATAGCGCCTCTGGCTAGCGTTACATTCTGACGGCTAAATAAAGGCGTCTGGTGCGCGCTGCATTTGCTGCTCCACTAATAGAGAGTGAGAATGAGAGACAGAGAGCCTGAGATAGGACGAGGGACGGCACCGTGGAGACACGGCAGACGGACGAGTGTGCGTGGGGATGTCTGCCGGACATTATGAATACTCTCTGACTGCTATGATTAAAAGTTATGTGTCTCATCATGCCAGCAGTCAGGCGTCTCTTATATACACTCCTTACACCTGAGTCTCTCTCTGTCTCTCTCAGTCGCTGATTGTTTCTCTGTGTTGTTCTGTGGTTGCTATGGTGAAGGTCAGCTGGTGCATGTGTGTGCATGCATGAGTGTGAATTTGTGTGTATTTATGCGTCAGAGGGGGGAGGGCCGGTTATACGCCCAAGGTCATACACACACGGGCACGTGCACACACACACACACACACACACACACACACACACACACACACACACACTTCTTTTACTATCCTTGTACGGTCCCTTCATTGATGTAATTATTACAGCAGATACTTAATGCTATGCCTAGACCTGAATCTAACTGCGCGCACACACACACACACACCCCAATTGCCCCCGCCCCCCTTAGTGTGGTCTTGTGCTGACATGTCTAACAGTGTGAACTGGACACTGAGAAATGTCTGTTCAGCACTATAATGTTTACGTGTATAACCTATGTGTGTATAACCTGTGTGTGTGTGTGTGTGTGTGTGTGTGTGTGTGTGTGTGTGTGTGTGCGCAAGTGAGATGGCCGGACAGACCGAATGCAGATCTGAGAGGATAGGAAGCAACAAGGTCAACATACACACGCGCACACACGCACACACACGCGCATACACACACACACAGAGTGGCATTTACTGTAGTGCACTGCATAAGGCTTTCCTCATCAGCAGTGTGTCCTGATAGAGCTCTGTCTGAATGAGGTCCACATTAACACCCTCAGGCTGAAATCATGGTGAAGCACTTCTCTCACTCTAACAACCACACACACACACACACACACACACACACACACACACAAACAATAAAATAGCTTGAGTGTCACTAGAAACTGAAACCTTGGATTCCGCACCAAACGTTAAGTGACGTATTAATTCATCCGAATAAAAAACAACAACAGACGAAACAAAAAGCTCTCCAAAGTTCGAATCAGTCGACCGGGCGTCTACACCTAATACGCTGAAATCAATAAGCAGAGCTAAACACGACAGCGCAGCAGTAAAATGCACCTACAAGTGAAATCCGAGCCGTGTTTCTGTTTGCTGTCAGGATGCGTTGCTATACGGAGGGAAAGCGAAGCATCACGGCGACCGTGCGGGCAAAAAACAAAATTCACCTTCACCTTCTTATCATATCAGCTATCAGAAATAATAACAACATTTTTTCTCTCCCAAAACCACAATCACAAGTAACCTGAAAATGTGATGAACAGATGCATTTTGGTAATGCATGTTGTAAAGCGAAAATATTTTCTTACATTTACAGCATTTGGCACACGGCCTTATCCAGAGCGACTTACATTTTATCTCATTATACCTCTGGGCAGTTGAGGGGCTAGGGGCCTTGCTCAGGAGCCCAACAGTGGCAACTTGGTATTAACTAGTGTAACTCAAAAGACGTGCATGTAGGCGTCCATGTAGGTCCTGACTTTTTTTGTAGATTGAATGCAACGAGGTGTGCGTAATTCTGACTATGAATCTTTCAAACATAACAAAATATCAAACTTAAGGCATGAACCAGTGAGACACAGGTGCAGTGTACTGGTGATGCTGAATGCTGATTGGTTGGAACAGATGAGAGGGGAAATGAGGTTGCTGCTGAGGCTGTTACAACCATAAACAACCAGCTTTTAAATTGTATCTTTAGGAACTTTCCAGCCTGTCGCAGTAAAACATTTGTTCCCTTTTCTTAAATTTAATCTCACTCACTCACTCATCGTCTATACCGCTTTATCCTGTATTCAGGGTCGCGGGGACCTGGAGCCTATCCCAGGAGGCCTAGGGCACGAGGCGGGGTACACTTTGGACAGGATGCCAATCCATCGCAAGGAACACACATAAACACACTACGGGCAATTTGGGAACGCCAGTCAACCTAATCTGCAGGTCTTTGGACTGTGGGAGGAAACCGGAGTACTCGGAGGAAACCCACCAAGCACGGAGAGAACATGCAAACTCCATACACACAGAGACGGGAATCGAGCCTGGCCGGGAATCGAACCCGGACCCTGGAGGTGCAAGGCGACAGTGCTAACCACTACACCACCGTGCCGCCTTAAATTTAATCTACACTAATTAATTGAATTTAATATGAAGAAATAAGGGGTGGGACTGTATGCAATTTAATTGTGATTAATACTGTATAATCCTACAAATTAAAATGATCAGATAAATGAAAAAGTCATGCTTTTGAGTCGTGTTGGGAGAAGTTCTGATTTTACGATCAGAATAAAACTAACCGGAGATCAACGCAATTAGCAGCGACACACACAGAGTCACTGTTGACCTGTTGCACAGACACGTGACATCTCTCCTGCAAACCCGACAACAATGTCAGACTCGCTCTGAGGCCGTAACTCGACCCCATTCAGGACGGTGTCGGCCATCTTGGATTTCATGCTGCTGTTATCCAACACCGGGCTGCCCTGTGAAGACGCAGAGGACATGCCATGCATAACTGACGCTCTGACCTTGTTTTTTTTTCTTCTCTCTCTCTCTCTCTCTCTCTCTCTCATTCTCTTTAAGTGTGCCTAAGATGAAGTATTCACAAGAGCTCATTAGTTCACTTTAACTGTATGTATGTGCATCGCTTGAGGATCAGACTTCCGGCGTGACTATACAGTGCCACGCCCTGGATGATGATGATGATGTTGTTTGCAATTGCATTTTCGTTTTTCAAAAAATGGATAATGTTGCTGTACCACCTGCATCTGAATCGCAGTCACAATAAAGACGCTGACACACCCTTCTGTCCTTCACATCACATTGTGAAACAACAGTATGGATAGTGAAAAATGGCCAGGTTTACTTGTACTTGCATGTAGCTACTGTACAGCTCAATTTGTCTATCTAAGATCTGGGATGTTGGGAATGACGCGGACGCAATGTAAATGAAACCGGTTTAATTTTTTAATCGTTTTAATCCTTGATTGTCTATATTTTTAACTCTTGCTTCATGTTGATCACATAGTCAAGGTAGATCTTGAGTCATTCCTGATACCAGGAACATTGGGTATGAGGTGGGAATACACCCTGGGTGGGACGTCAGTCTGTCACGGGGCACCACACACACACACACACACACACACACACACACACACACACACACACATGCACACACATATTCTACTGCCTACTGTTGTGTTTTTTCGAGGCAGGAACCTCAACTCAGGATCAAACCTGGGACACTGGAGTCAACACTCCAACATGATCACTGTGCCACCAAAAGTTTGTGGACACCTAATCATTACACCAATTGTTAAGGCCCCCATTTACTTGTACAATAACCTCCATTCATTAAAAAAGACTTTGTACTCAATTGTTGCTTTGTGAATGTAGGCACTGTCATGCTAGAACAAGTTTGGGCCTCTTAGCCACGAGTCTACGGAGCAGATTGACATCTGTGCTTTATTCCCGTCCTCTAAATGTAATGTACTGTATGCGTGCGGTAGTTAAAAAAACCTTCGCCCTTCCGGGTGAACTTTTTTTTTTTTTTTTTTTTTTTTTTTAGACTTTAATTTGACAAAAAGCTCTGACAAAGAAAGTCCTTTAAAATGTAAAAGATGATTAAAGATGATAAAAAATGTTTTATTGAATTTTTAGAAAAAAAGAAGTTCACAATTAGGTCAGACTTGTTAAAAATATTTGTGCATCGCTAGAAATTATGCTACAGCATACTAAGACATTCCAGTGTTAGATGTGTCCCTGTTGTATGTTTTTTTTCCCTTTACCTGTAGATGGCCTTGGCCTTTATAAATGCTGATTGATGCTTTTGTGTCAAGTCTATGCAGAGCCTTAGACAACATCTCATTGTGAACATTTATACTTATGCTCTTGCAATTACACCACCGAACCACTAGTTTGGCTGCGACACTTACAGTATGTGCTACTGTGCAGAGTCTCTTCACCACTCACTGGCAGTGTTGGAGGACGTTACTTTTTAAAGTAAATAATTACATTACAAAAGTAAGTGCGGTTCATCATGATTCACCGCGAGTTTTGGCGCTGTGATTAGGTTTCCATCTTTCCGCGCGTCGGTCCTCGTATAGTCAAACCGCATAGATGAGATAGGGGTATAACAGCAGGAACAACAGAGGGGGGGGCGGGGCTTGTAGGACGACTTTCACACACACACACACACACACACACACACACACACACACACACACAATAATGAACTGGGAATGACTGCTGTCTGGCTCACGGATTACATAAATTGTCTAAATAACGGATTACATTTTTGAACATATAACTAAATAACTGAGTACTTAAATGGCGGACCTAAGTTAGATTTCGATTACTCATTATACCAAAAAAGTAATCCAAGTACTCTAATGTGCTACTTTGTAATGCGTTTCACCCAACACTGCTCACTGGAGATGAGAAGACAAATTTTTGACAATTTCCTTTTGATGTTAATAGTGCACTCTCTCTCTCTCTCTCTCTCTCTCTCTCACTATCTGGTCAATATGGCACACTCACATCATTCAATCAATTAATTAGGCACTAACTGATTATGGGCATCTGCGCTTTATTCCCGGTGCACTTTCACAGTGAAATTAATTCAAAAGTGGAAGCATGGAAGAAGCCGGAAATGCGATGCTACCAGGTGGCCCAAACACAGCTGTTGTGATGTACAGTAGTTACATTTTTGGGGAGGTGCACGTCAGAATACGCTGTAGGGAACATGGCTACGCAAGACCAAGACCGTGGCGTAGAAGCAGAAATCGGACTTAAGACTTCTCCCCCTCTTTCACTTCTTGTCCTACACTTCCATTGCAACACAACTTACATCTTTAATTATAAATATAAATATATTTATGTCTGAGTTGAACTCATTGGTGTGTTCTTTCATTATGTTTCATACTCTTTGAGCCAAGTCTAGTGATGTAACCCTGGGCAACTGCGTGCTTCCAACTTTTACGACAACAATTCGGGGGCGGGGGGGGTGTCATTGATACTTTCAGGGATTCGATCATATGCAGAAAGGACTGAGTAAACCTATCATTCACATATTTATTGGATTTAGCACGCTTTAATACACTTGTACTTCACCACTCCAATATCTGATATAGTAACACATCAGAGGAGAAGGTACAGGGCTCGATAACTAGATAAGGACTTTTATCGGTCATGTTCATAACATTGAGCCAGACAGCTCAAACCCATCTCTTGTGGGTCCTTTTTTCTTTTTAAAAGTAAATCTCGCAGAGACTTTATGGATTCGGGCAGCTCTGTTCTGGTGCAGACGGAGCTAATTTCACAGCTGGAAAAATGTGAACAAAAGCCAGGAACAAAACTGTAAAATAAAAAAAAATTAAAAATATCAAACCTGAAGAAAGAAAATAGCAGTGTTCATTGAGCTCTTGCGGTGACTTGATTGCTGTCGGTTTGGAGGCACGTTTAAAAAAGCTACAAAGAGCACCTTTAATAGCGTTCGGGGGCTAAAACTATGCAGGAATAAAAATGTGTTTCCATTCTATGGTTAGGGGTTTTAAGAGGGCGTTTTGCTTCCTATTTCCTGTTGTGACGTCAGAAAATGTAACCACTAATGACAACATGGCTGACAAGAAAATGACCCTTCTGTGTGCAGCTCATTGCTTAAAAAAAAAAAAATTTAAAAATTTTAAAAAACTTGGTACGGTCATCATAAGCATACGCAAAACGTTTTAACATTAACAGCATATATGCGAGTGATGCTTTAAAAAAAAGTGGAAGAAAACTAGTGTGGTTAATGTGTGTGTGTGTGGGTGTGTGTGCAGCGTGTGCATCGATGCTGGCTGCCTTTGTGCGTCTGTGTGTTTTTAACTGGCTTAATTATGTGTGCGCACACACAGGGATGCCTAAGCCAGATGGGCTAGGGACTTACATGTCTCTTAGCAACAGGTTTGCTGATTACGGTTTGCCCCCTGTAACGTTAGCCCTTGAGCAGAGAGAGAGAGAGAGAGAGAGAGAGAGGGAGAGGGAGAGAGACAGAGAGGGGGGGCTATTGTAGGTCGATATGGAGCATTCCTCCTAGATCTGTCCTGTGAATCAGACCAGTCCAAACACTCAGAGTAAACAGTGTCACTCTGTTGCGCTCGTGTTTGTCTGGCTACTGTATGACACACTCCTGCAGCCGCTGTTGTGGCAGCTTAACATACGGCTTTCGGCTCTGTGCATATCCCGCACTTCTCCGGCTTTTATGATTTCATTTTATGAGCGTTCCTTCATGTCTGCTCTTTCATTTTCTCCAATTCTGTCCTTTTTTGTGCACGAACTCGAGATATATTCCACAAAATAACACAAATGGAACCATTTGCAGAGTCGAACTCCATGCTAAAAACAAACATTTTATTTTATTTTTCTACATACACCAGCACTTAAGTTCTCAAATTCCCAATACAGTGGTGATCATGTCAAACCGGGACTTGCGATGAAAGAACTGATTGACATCTCACCCCGATGAGACTCTTAGCCGCCTGCAGTAAAATATCTGAATGGTGCTGTACATCTGTGAATGATGATCCCGGCTGAGGTGACTCTGAGCCCACTGCAGTCGTTCCCATGAATATTCAGCGGGTGGAACGGCTGACCTTTAAAAATCAGCGAATAACTTGTTGCCAACTTGCAAAGTAGACGTATCTGTCTGTGGGAACTGTACACACAATCATTCACCAACACCACCACCACCACTTGCACATTACAGGAACTCATCTGGGAGTTAACAACACATTCCTCTGTATAGTCCTGACCTCGCTCCAAGCCATTTTCACATGTTTGGGCCATTAAGGGAGTTCCTGGGAGGCCGGCGTTTCAGACGTGAAGCAGGCAGTCCATCCGATCATGGCTCCGGAGTGCTGAGGAAACTTTCTACCTTGACGGAATCCAAGCACTAGTGAAACACTGGGAAGTGTATTAGTGTAGCTGGGGATTATATAGAGTCCCGGTTTGATCTGAACACCACCTCGTATATACAAAATTTCATTTTATACACAGGAAATATAATATCATATCATCAACCCATATTTTCCTCTTCGTATCATTATAGTATTAGACATTTTTTAAACAAACCTGCACATGATCCATATCATGCGTTGTAGAAATGCCTCTTAAAACATCATATCATCATAAACATCATGTGCCTCGCACATCATATTGTTGTCGTACCAGACACTTCTAGTTATTATTACAGCTATTTGATTATTTCAATTCAAATTATTCTACAGTACATCAGACTACAAAACTTTCACATGGACCCCAGACAACGTGCTCGGTTTCAGAGGACGAAGTTTGACTTAAACAGGAGTCATGTACTTAATTTGGATTAGTAGAATTTAAGTAAAAACCTGCTAATACTGTAAGTCGTAAGTCTGACGAGGTTTAAAGCGTGAGCCTGAGCGTGCTATAGTTATACAGGTAGTAATAATTATTTAAACAGACGCCCTGAGCGGTCCCAGTTCTTTAAAGTTGACTTCGGAGAAGGGTCATGTGGAAGATTTCCTAGAATTCCAACTAGTAAATATAACTCAAGAGGGTTCACATGTTTACAACAAACCTAGCTGGAGTTCTGTAAACCCACTGCCTCATACTGACTACTGACCTGTCTCTGTCGTTCCTTACTCATTAACCGGTGTACTCTAATCACTTGTGTTTGTGTTGTAAATTTCACGCTAATTTTATTGAAATTACTGTATGTGACGCTCTCATAACCATCCGACCCTACTGTGTGATGGCCTGAGAGATCCTACTATTCCAAAGCAGCTACTTTGGCTACACACAACCACAGTACACACAGCACACACACACACACACACACACACACACACACACACACACACACAGCACACACGATCATTAACTCGAAATGTACAGATGCACAATGTGCACGGTGGCTACACTGCCTGGAGTAAATGAGCGCACACACGTTCATGCTTTCCCACACACTGCCTTGTGCCAACTGGGGCAGATCTCTCTCTCTCTCTCTCTCTCTCTCCACGCCGAGCTGAACACCGGAGCACGAGTGGAAGTTTACAACTGCAGTCGAGAGCATGTCACAACAAGGAACCGAGGAATGCAAGCAGACTCAAGGGCGAAAGAGACAAATGTATCCAACCAGCACATACACACATGAACGAACGGACGTGTATACAAAAATTTTACGTTAAAATCAACCGACTCGACCAGATCAGTTCCATAGAGAGAGGAATCGTGAAACAAGAAATCTGTAACACCAAACATAGTTCTCGATCTTTTTTCTGAATGGAGCGACTGAGATAATGACTGGCCTGGTTGGAAAACTTAATTAAACACTAAAAGTCTTGGAAAATCACTTTAAAACCAACAAAACTGCAACCGTAGTATGGTTTTTAAAATTATTTTGCATTTCCACATCAATCATAGTGACCTACGCCCATCACGGGTGTTTGTAAGCTTTTTCAGGTGGAAGTGGATGGATAGCACATTACTGACTGAGTTTACTACGCAAACTCGTGAATTTTAGCTAACGAAATTAACGCTAAAATTAACGTTAAAATTAACATATTTTAACAAATTACATTTTTTTTACGCAAATTAACCAGATGACCACGTTTGACCCTAATGGCTTTCCATAACTGCAGCGCGGTTACCCGGTTGTGTGATAATGGCCGATTGATACCAGAGGTTCCCAAGATGGCACAGGATTTGGCTACTTTAGTTTGCCATACTTTAGCGTACGCAAAAAAACATGTGAGGGTGTAATAATTGTTTGAATGTGCATTTAGAGGACAAAACCAAAATAACACATTGAGTCCAGATGGAGGCGATGCTATGTGATGAGCTCACACCTTCAAACACTCACACAGCTTGAATTCATAATGAAGACCATCTCTATATCTCTCTCCCTCACTCTGACTGCAGTTGCAGCTCAGGTCACAGCAACACCATCGACTGACTGACTGACAGTGCTTCCTGTCGCGAGGCGGTGTTTACCCTGGACGTGATCGACGTATTGCTGTTTTTATAATAACACTAAATTAGCTCTCCAGTCAGCCGAACAGAGCGAGCCGGTCGACGAGGTGCGCAAACAAAGAACAGCGAGCATGCCACTGGGTGTTTACCACACACACACACACACACACACACACACATTCTCACACACAAACACATTAATAATAATAATAATAATATACACACAAACAAATGTAGTAACGGTGCTGCACACCCATATACTTAAACTGTAGCGTCTACTAGAGTCACAGAGAACGGTAAAGATTAGTGCTGTCAATTGTAACGCATGCGATTAATCTAAGCTGAGGATGACTGAGGAAACATCACCAGATGTGCTGAATGGCTGAAAGTTTCATTATAAAAAGCTTCTAGATGGGAGTCTGGATTAAACCAAACTTTGCACTCGCGCTAAGATGGCTAAGGCTCCAGGTTGTTGATTTTTGGATCTAAGGATCCGGGTTCAAGCCTCACCATCAGAGGTTGCCACACCCCATGCTGTACAACTCACCACTCAGTGCAGTGCCAGCTCCATTCGAGAGATTTTAAATCAATATTTGTTACATGTTAATGCTTAAGATATCTCTCAACTGCATCATCTGCTTCCTCTAACCAGTTTGTCATGCGTTTCTAACATTGCATGTTTATTATACAAGTAAATCTGACTATTTTAAAATTGTGATTAATCATGATTAATTGCAGAGTATGACTGATTAACTAGATTAAAAATTTTAATCGATTGACAGCACTAGAAAAAATGCAATAGAGGCATAACAGGAGAACTAAAATAGATAGAAAAAAAAACATTTTTGCTGAGAAAAGCCGCTACAAGACGTGTCCTGATTGAAAAATTGTCAGCAAGTTCACGGCTATGAACCCACAGGATAAACGCACGACTTAAATTGCATTTTTAAATGCAGATCTTGCTAAGAAAAAAACTAACCTTTACCTCCTTTACTCAATCATAAAAACGGTTTCTTCTAACTCATGTTAAATTATTGTAATGTGTTGTACATCGTTCGCCTACGATCACAGGTCACAGTTCGTTCAAGATGCTGCTGCTCGTCTTCTGACTAATACACAGAGATGAGAACCCTGTTTCCTGGCGCCAATTCATTGATTATAAGATTCTTACTGTAAGTTTGTCTATAAAGCTTTAAATGCTTTCGGCTCCCAAATACCTTATTGACTTGTTACAACCCCATTCTTCATCATGCTCACCTCCCATCAACATCTTTATATATACAGTGAAACCTCGGATTACGAGTAACGCGGTTTATGAGTGTTCCGCAAGACGAGCAGAGATTTTTAATAAATTTTGTTTTGGAAAACGAGCGTTGTCTTGGTTTACGAGCACCGAGTATCATGTATCACGCATG
>JAQMYL010000023.1:6326248-6348722 GCA_030014365.1 Clarias pachynema | reverse complement strand
AAACTACTCCCCAGCCATTTGCATTGGGGAGCAAGTAAGCTCACTCGTCCTCCAAGATCCCTGCTAGCGTCGAAAAACGCTACAATATATTTGTATGTTTATTTTCTTCTATACATTTATAGGGCATGTCAGGGGAAAATCCCATTGGCTTGTTTATACAAAAATTTATACAAAAATGGAAAAAGAATAAAAAGCATAAAAGAAAAAAAAGAAGGAAAAAAAGCATGTTTCTACCTGAATGTCTAAAAATGACTACAAACTTATAATAAGTCACCTTTATGTCAGCTCAGTTTTCAATATCAATTCCACATAGCAGCAATATTCCAATATTTTGGATTTTGTATGATTTTTATTCTTTTTTTTTATACATTTGTCAGAATAAAAGGTACATACCAGATTACTTCTATGCTGATTGTTTTTGCTCATTCCTATAAAACCTCTGCACTTTTTGACCAATCGACTTAACCAACGCAGAACGTAAATCTACAGTAGCGCCTACAGTACACCATCATATAATCCAGCTATCATCCTGTTGACACTTCCTTTCTCGCACTACATTCCCAGTGGTGCAGTGAAAACGTCACGTGATCCACCCAAACAAATCTATCCAAATTGCTTGTAGTGCTTTGCATAGAAATGCCCACTTTATCCGTTCTACTCTACAGTAGCTGCACTGATTCAATCGACGTGGCACAGATCCTGCGAGCGACAACTGAGGACTCATGAGCTGAGACGATGTGCGGGCAACATCCCAAACGAGCACAATGTGGTCTGACCTACTGTTATAAAATATGATGAGATATTAGGGAGGCAGTCGAGCTCATGGCCCCCGCTCTAATTAAAACCAACATGAAAGCAAGGCCTTTGTAAAACAACCTTGTCCTCATTGAACAGGTAACGAGACACTCTTACATCACTGCCGGCAGGTGGCAAGTTGCCATGGTGACTCACCTTGACGACAGGATGTCCGCCTGAGGTTGCTTTGACGGCTCCTCGGCTGCCCTCCGTCTCGTAGTGCGCCCGGTGGTGGGCTTTAGGATGCACCTCGATCTTCAGTTCAAACTGACTGTATTGACTCGGCAAGGGCCAGTCCAGGGGGGGCAGGGAGGATGCCCTACACACACCACACACCACACACACACACACACACACACACACACACACACACACACAAACATACTGTTTATAATTACTCTAAGCTTCAGTGGATATTAATTGAGCATATTAGGAAGAAAAGTCTTAAAGCAGGTAACTCTACAAAGCCAACGTTTAAAATTATTCATCTATTTGAAGCTTTTATCCAAACTGACTTATAATTCGGCAGTTCAGGGTAAAGAGAGCAAATAACAGTTCCAAACATCTGAGCACTCCTGCTTCTCTTGATCTGATACGGCGTCTTAAATGACAATGAAGTTGAAGAGCTGGCTGAGAACTAATTGCTTTTGAAGTTATTTATACTAAGCAATTTTAATAGGATTCGAAGACCGTTAGCTAATCCTGCACTCCTGCAGAACGAGTTTGTCACACACAACCACTTTATGACAATAAAATGTTTTTGTACTCAGGTTTAGTCGACACAGTGGCATAGTGGTTAGCACTGTCGCATTGCACCTCCAGGGCCAGGGTTCGATTCCTGCCATCAGTCTGTGTGCATGGAGTTTGCATGTTCTCCCTGTGTTCGGTGGGTTTCCTCCGACAGTCCAAAGACATGCAGTTTAGGTTAAAAGGCGTTTCCAAATTGCCTGTAGTGCGCGAATGGGCCTGTGTATGTGTGTGAGCCCTGTGATGAATTGGCACCCATGCAGGGTGTACCCCGCCTTGTGCCCTAAGTCTCCTGGGATAGGCTCCAAACCCTCCCGCGACCCGGTACACAGGACAAAGCGGTATGGACAATGAGTGAGTGAGTGGGTACTCAGGTTTAGTTCTTTTGTTTGTTCCGCTGCACTTCACATTATTGCACAAAAAAAACACTGGTGTGTGACAAATTAAGCTTTTAAATTAGTTCATCGCCCATCGTGAGCCTCATCAGGAAATGCAAAAGGAAAATGAACGATCAAATAAATAAAATCTGTTAAGTCTTTTAATTCCATTTTAATAAAAATATGTCTAATCTTGTTTATTATCTTACCAGCTAAAATACCATAAAGACCATAAAAAACAGGCAATTTGGGAACGCCTGTGGGAGGAAACCAAGGTAACGAAGGAAACCCACCAATCACGGGCACACACAGACAGACCCAAGGCGGGAATCGACCCCGGACCCTAGAGGTGCGGGGCCACAGTGCCAACCACTACACCACCGTGCTGCCCATTGCACAATTAATCACATAAATCTCGAAAGCCTGCGCAATTATTTAATCTCATAGGGCTTCCATTTATTACAGGTGGTATACACATAATCCACATCAAATTTATGTAGTTTTATTAATAGTTTAAGTGTTTATTGTTATTTTTATCATTTTGAAAAACGTAATGAGATCAGCTGTATTATTTATTTTTCGCCTAGATAAATATGTTTGAATACAAACCATGCATTTAATAGTTACATGTTGCAGTTCAAATACGTGTCAGAATAATTGCAATGTGATTTCTTGATTAAAATGTAGCCCTAATGCATGTAAAAACAAACAAACAAACAAACAAACAAACAAAATAATAAAAAGATTTTTAAAAAGTTTTGATTAAAACAGTAGATATGAGCCTTGTTCATTATTTACAAATATGTTCTGCACCTTACGGTAGGTGTCAGTTATTATACCAGCAAACTTTTATAAGATTAAAATTTTTTATTCTTTTTTTAATGTCAATCTATATTTTATATCTTAAAGCATTTTTCGTTTTTCTGCGTAACCCTCTAGCCTACGCTTTCAACAGAACTGCGATCATATACATAATACCTGTAATAAACTGTAATTTCCCCCGTACAGTACGTACTAAGACACATCATCAGCCCGTTCTTAGACTTGCAGGTAAAATCCGCTGCATGTAATAAATGATCCCACATATCAGCGCGGTGTGTCTGTGCTTGCAGGCTCTGATCTGCTGAATGAAAGAGCGCTGGCGAACATCTCCGAAGGGCCTGATGACTGAGGAATATTAACTCAAGTTGCTGCAGGAACGCTGTAATATTCCAAGAAATGAAATAAAGTGCTGTGTACAAACTACATACGAGGCACTTTGGGGGCGAAAAAAAAAAAAAAAGCTACATAATGACAGTAATGGATGTGTAAAATGGAGCAGCAGAGCGTGAATCACAGGGCCTGAGACTCTACACACAGGAGCGCTTCCTCGCTGAGTCACAGAGCGAGTGAAGACCCTGAGAGACCAGCACATGGACCGAAATATGGCTCGGATCAAAACGTACGTCATATCCGCTCTGGAAATCAACCGGTGTGTGTCTGATTCTGATCGCGGAGCACCAAGCGTAGATTATAAGTGATTGACAGGTAGGCCAACGTGTGTGTGTGTGTGTGTGTGTGTGTGTGTGTGTGTGTGTGTGCTTCTTTTACGTGTCTTGTTTATTTGCCGGCTAACGGTTTGACTAACAGGAATGTTAAATACTTTCGGAATTCAAACAATGCTGCCATTCAAAGCAAACTTTTTTCTATTCCAGAACCAGGAATCCTCAAAGCCTAAAACAGGTAAATCCAAGTGTGTGTGTGTGTGTGTGTGTGTGTGTGTGTGTGTGTGTGTGTGCGTGTGTGTGGGATGAAGAGGTGTATGTATTGGCCTCAGTGTGTGTTTTGCTTTCCTCTGGCGCTCTGTATTAAACTGCTGATTTTCGAGGGCCAGAAAATTTTACCGCAAATTTCCTCCAGGTTTAAACCTCACTGAAACGACTCCTTTATGCCAAAGCATACAGAAACACACACACATACACGTGAGAACACTCACAAATATTAGCCTGAACTGAGTCCTACATTATTAAAAAAAAAAAAAAAAAAAAAAGGTAGAAAAAATCGTTTTACAGGCAAAATCAGCACGTCTTTGATGTTAAATTCACAAGGGTTGACATTTACTGTACAGGATAAGCAGTATACCGTAGAAGATGAATGAATGAATGAATATGTTTGTAACTGAGGAGGTAAAATGGTTCCATTCCTCATCATTTTCTAAAATATTCACTGGAAAAAAAGCTCAGCGTGTGAAGTTTGTTTTGAACACAATCTCAAAAAAAATTTAATAGAATAAAAATTTATAGAATCATATTGTATCACGATAATATTGTGAGAATAGGAATGTTACAGATCATTCGCTAGAACTGAATGATGAATAATCGTTAGTAAAAATAACGATTTCGATTCAAACTTCAGTATGTAGAGAGCGGGAATTTTAAACCAGGTGACAAATCAAACAGTCCAAAAGTAGGTCTCAAATACAGAGAGAGAGCCTGATGCTTTGTGTAAAAATCGAAATGATCCTAAAATAAATTCAATCAAAACTTGATTGAAAGATAAAAGGCCACAAAACCTTTGAAGTACTTTAAAAAAAGAGACTGGCTAGACATTTTCCTGTCATGAACTGATAAACACACAGCTTTCTGATTGTCAATTTTTGAAGTTGTTTTTTATGATTAATAATTATTACTAATAATAATCACTACCCTCGTGCCCGAAGCTTCCTGGGATAGGCTCCAGGCCCCCCGCGACCCTGAATACAGGATAAAGCGGTATAGAAGATGAATGAATGAATGAATAATCACTACTACTAATAAGTAATAATTATTGGTTAGTCATTCATCTTCTATACCGCTTATCCTATGGAAGGGGCCTGAAGCCTATTCCAGGAGACTGAGGGCACAAGGCAGGATACACAGGGTGCCAATCCATTGCGGTACAGACATTCAATTTGGAAATGCCAATTAGACTAATCTGTGGACAGTGGGAGGAAACTGGAGTACCCAGAGGAAACCCACCAAGTACGGGGAGAACTCCACACCAAGGCAGGAATCGAACCCTCGACCCTGGAGGTACGAGGTCACAGTGCTAAACACTACAGTAATGTGTATAATGTTTTAACGCCATATACTGGATGTGTATAACGCTACTGGATGTTTTAGTCCAATGACTACTTTATAACTTGTCCATTTAGCCTCACTGTGTCAGGAAGACAGTGAATCCAGACATCTCATCCACAGAGATCGATCCTTCATTCTCCGGAAGCTTATGGCTAGAACAGTGTCAAATCAGACACCTTGGATAATCCTATTCTATTCCTAAACCATCATTGTTCTCCAATGGTTGGCTGTAATGACCTACGACTTCACACCAGTGTACACAGAAGACACGTTGCTGAGGACACCGACCTCTTTCAACCTGAAGACATACACACACACACACTAACATATTCACTATTACACTATAAGCAATTTGTAAACACCAACCAGGCGCATGTCTTCAGACTAGAGGAAACCCTATAAATTCATATAAGTTTATCTTCAGAACTTTCTGAACGCCTTAATAATAGTCGGATTTAACGCACAAAAAGAAATGGCTTTCCTCTCTCCCTCCTAAGCTCTCTTTTCCTTTTCCTCCAGCTCCTGTCCTGTCCTCTCTCTATCGCTCACAGGAAGGCCCAGGGGAGGAAGTCTGTCATGGTAACCGTAGCTGGTTTGAATGTCAGGGGAATCCTAGGGCTAATAACAGTGTGACGGTTTGCCCGGTGCCCTACAAAGCGCGCCACGTTTCTCCTGATTCCTCCTGTTATAAAAAACACGCACAATATTTCCGTTAAAAAACACCTTTCCTCCGTCCACAACGTGGCGAGATCGGATGAGTGACTGCATGTGGAAGATGGCGTGCGCTATTGGAAAGGTGTGTTCTTCTAAACCCATGTCTTCCCAGATATCTCAGATGTCTCCACACCGCGGAGAAGCTCGCCTCGCTGCCAACAGTTCCACACAGACCATCTGCTCTGAAAGACATGCTTCCAGAGACTCTTTTACTTTTACACACAAGAGTGCACACACACACACACACACACACACACACACACACACACACACACACACAAACACTCATACACAGCAGGAGCAGGTCTGGTTGCTGGGGCTGCAGGATCAGATGGCAAGATCATATATCATGTCAGTGTTGTATGCGAGTATAGCTGTGATGGGATTAGGCTGAACAGGCACAGAGCGCAGACTCGCCTGACTGGAGCTTTCACAACCTGTTTGTACGCAGGAGCTGACAGCGTGCACAAAAAATGAGTGTGAGAGAGAGACAGAGAGAGAGAGAGAGAGAGAGAGAGAGTGCGCGAGAGAGACCAGAGAGAAAGAAAGAGGGATTAGAGAGAGAGAGAGACAGAAAGAGCGAGAGAGGCGAGAGAGAGTGAGAGGGGGAGCGAGAGAGAGAGAGAGAGAGAAAGAAAGAGGGATGAGAGAGAGACAGAGAGTGAGAGAAACAGAGAGGGAGAGGGGCAGCGAGAGAGAGAGAGATACAGAGAGAGAGAGAGAGAGAGAGAGAGAGAAAGGTAGAGAGAAAGAGAGGTATAGAGAGGGAGAAAGAGAGAAAGAGTGAGGCGTGTGAGAGAGAGAGAGAGAGAGAGACGAAAGAGAGAGATGACGAGAGAGAGAGAGGGGGCGAGAGAGAGGTAGAGAGACAGAAAGGGAGAAAGAGAGACAGAATAAGAGAGAGGGGGAGAGGGAGCGGGAGAGAGAGAGAGAGAAAGAAAGACAGAGAGGGAGGGAGCGAAAGAGAGAAAGACACAATGAGTCACAATAGAGTGTGAGAGCCTGAGACACAGTGAGACACAGCGTAACCTGAATATTCCTAACTAACTAAAATTTAATATCACTACTGTTCAGATGGTTGTTAGTATTGTTGTTAATATTTATGTTATATATTTATTATTAATATTATTATTATTATTATTATTATTATTATTTTAATGATGTAATCACTTCAATTAAAATTAAATAAAACTTTTTGGGGGGGTTTTGTTTTGTTTGTGTGTACTTAATATGATATTCTTTCATATCTAATATGTTTATAATGTTTATATACAGTATGTTTATACAGTCAGATTGATGTGATTTATAATCTAATTAATGTTTTATAATTGTTTTGGCAACAATGTAATATTTATGTTAACATTCAAGCCAATAAAGCTCTTCTGAACTAAGCTAAAGCGTCATGGCATGTGTGAGCCCAGGGTTTTGGTTTGAGAGGCCAGAGTATACACACACACACACACACACACACACACACACACACACACAGAGACACACTACTATCACCTTCCCAATGACCTGCACTTCACAGCACACTCCAAATTTACACAGCAAAACAAATGCAAATATTAATCTTTACATTTCTATCTGTGCACAAGTGTGTGTGTGTGTGTGTGTGTGTGTGTGTGTGTGTGTCTGGGAGACATTAGCTCAGAACATTATACACATGACTATTTCTATCTAGTATAATATTATTAAGCAGGAGGTCAAAGTATTTGCGTTCTTTGAGGGTTTAACCTCCCCCGAGTAACATTCGTGCTATTCTGGCCTCTAACCTCTACCTCTAATCCCATAAAGCTCTGAATTCCTCAAATCTCACCCTTAACTTTGACCTTTAACCATGTCTGCTAAGCACTAAGCACTATCTTACATAGACACACACAAACACTCAGGTCTCACTTCCACTGTTGCTACAAATTACTATGAATTCGCTAAACATGATGGATCATTTGTGGGTCAAATTCTTTTAACATGGAGCTAAGATTATTGTTATTTTATTTTTTATGATCGCACACATGCCGTCGGTCCGCACTACGTTTCCATGAACCTATTTGTGCTCATTTGTGACCTCCTGTAGTCAACTGCAGGCAATTGTAGCTGACCATCCATGTGGCTACAGAAAACAGGAAGTAAACAGGAAGTAGGAAGCAGAAATGAAAAGCAAGACAAAAGTTAAAATAAAAGTCTCTTGCATACAGCACTCAGGGAACCACCATGACAGTATGACAGCACTTACGGCGTGCTATGAATAATGTGAGGTCATGTGACTGGAAGGAGTTAAGTGACAGCACCAAGACTGTGACAGTCATTTCACCAAAAATCGCAGGTTGCTCAGTAGGGATCTGTGACGCTGGTAGGTGTATCGTACAGTAGATCTGAAGTAGATTCCAAATTTTGCTTTTCATGCTTTTCCGCCTCTTTACATACTGCAGTGCCACCATATTTCTTCTTAGCACTGCCTTGCCGCTTTGTGAGCTATGGCGTCGCTGATAATGTCAGAGTCACGGTAAGACGTGATTTTGAGATCTTTGTGATTTTTCGCAAAAATTGATAAAAGTGGGAATTGAACTTTTTGTTTTTCTTGTTTAGTCATGTCCGACTCTTCGTGACTTCACGGACCATAGCACGCCAGAGGATACTGGAGCGGGTTGCTATTTCCTTCTCCAGAGGACCATCTACGGGCAATTTGGAGCCGTGAGGCCAGACTAATCTGCATGTCTCTGAACTGTTGGAGGAAACTGGAGAAACCTGGAGGAAACCTACCAAGCACTGGGAGAACATGCAAACTCCATGCACACGGACCTGACGTAGGATTCGAACCCAGAACCTGGAGGTGCCAGGTGACAATGCTAACCACTAAGCTATCATGCCGCCGAATTGAGCATTGCTAATTAAATAAAAACTGCAAAACTCGTTTTCTTATATTAAACTACTCCATAGAATTAAGGCTTGACTAACAAAATGGAAAATGCATCAAAAATAATTCCGATGTACAAGCTGACGCAATGATCGTTAAAAGAGCAACCACAATCTTTTTTTCTTTCTTGGGCTTTTCCTATTTTGCTTGTTCATTTCTTTCTCCTTATTAGGCCTGTACACATGGCATTAGTTTCACTCAGTGAAATGTCTGGAATAACACTTTTGCATGACATCTCCTCTGAAGTAAAACTCTCACGTCTGGACGCCAATGAAGTGTTTAATACGGATATGCACGCTAGATGATTAAGCGAGAGCAATAAACTTTTTTTTTTTTTCTAATGCAAAATACAGGAGTACAACAGTGTCTTTTTTCTCATTCTATTTTACTTGAATTGTTTTCCCAACTTTCACTCTTGACTCCTTCCATTCCATCGCTTACTAATCCTTAACAACCTTCAAAACTGTGTATCTACAGGGTTTCTCTCACCTGAAGATTGGTGTGTGTCCTGGTTTGGGTTTGTTCCATGTGAAATGAGAGGGCACCGAAAGGAACTGCTCCCCAGCTCCGTCTTTTTTCAGTCCGTGTACGGATTCGTCAGCCGGTGAATCACGGAGCGGTGAGACGCTTCCCGAATCGTCCATGCTGAGATCGGTCTTCCCGGCCTGTAGCGTGGTTGTACAGTCCTGTGATGTTCTTCTGGTCTTGGAAGGGATGTCAGGGTCTGGAGTGCAGCATGGAAAGGGTGTCATGCCTACAGGACTGCCTATCCAGGTGTCCTCGGTGACGCTGCCTCTCGGCGAGGGGCCCGGCGTCGGTGTTGGGGAATGATGGGGTGAACCCGAGTGGCAGATATCTGCACTGGAGTGTCGCCTCTTACCGCATGGTGATGTGGGCCGCGAGGATGGACGTGAAGGTGGCCGTGGGCTGAGCCAGTTCTCGTCAGTGACGCTGGTGCGCGGTGAGTGGCATGGTGACTGGCGTGGGGAAAGAGAGTGGGTGTGTGGGTGGGAAAGCAATGGGGCGTAACCCGGGTGGTGGTGATGCTGCTGCTGTTGCCACTGCTCCTCCAGCAGGGTACCCTGTGGTGAAGCGAGTGGAGATCCGAGTGTAAAACGAGCCGCTGCTTCGTTCAGCTCCGATTCCACGTCGTCGTACACATGTGAGATGGACTCGCATGATGAAGCGTCTGAGAACCAGCTTCGTGAAGACAAGCTGCTGCAAGGGCTTGGGCTCAGTGATGAATCGCGGTACGAGTGATCCAGCGGCAAATAAAGGTGGTCCCTAGACAGCGGGCGCTCATGGAAGTCTCCATCCATACCTTTAGACTGAAGGTCAGCCTCATTGCCGTCTAGCTCTTGCTGGCAGCTTGGGGAGATGGAGGTGATCTGGATGCTGGGGCATTCAAAGGCCTTGGGGGGCCTGACTACACCTCCTCCACCTCCACCGGGAAGGTATTTGGAGTCCAGGGACTCATAGCTAGGCTCGAAGGGCTTGTGGAGGGGCTGCAACATAGGAGAAGTAGAGATGACCTGTGAGTGAGGCTGGACTCCATGCCTCTGGACACCTAGGTTCTGGCTTACCACTGCCGGAGGCTGACCCACGTTCAAGATGTAGAACGATGTGGTGTCATCCGGCTCCAGATCTAAAAAAAAAGTTAGATAAAAAGAGAATAAGCTAACTAAGAATAAGACTGATATAAAAATGATTTTATAATCATTCAACATATTTGTACTACTACAAAATTCATATCCACAAAACATAATTACAAAGTAATTACATTCTTAATTAAGATCTTGTGTTAATATTTTTAAATTGCACCAAACAGGAGAAAAATCCTCAGAAGTGCTCTCTCTCTCTCTCTCTCTCTCTCTCTCAGTTTCTTCTGAGCATAATTCAATGGAACCAAATATTTATCTTCATTATGAGACAGGTTGAATCTTTACAGTTTAAAGTGTTATTAATTTACAGTTATCAACAAGTTTTAACCAATTAAATATCTAATACCTTGTTAACGTTTAAGGTCATGACACTTGTCAGCTTTCCAGAAGGGAACACTGGGAACCTGATTAGTGACTCTGTTCTTATTTCAGGCTATATACCTGAATTATCTGCACAAACAATACTTTGCAGCTATACATGACTAATCGCTACCTTTCATATTGGAACAATGGTGATGCACCAAAATGGTGACCGTAATTATTCATCATTGTTAGCCGGCTCGCAACTTAAATCATTTTTTCCAACTGCTATTAGCTTGATTTTACAAAACTGAAAAACAGATGAACTATTAGCCTGCAGATCCTGTAGTAAACAGTTGTGAATAGTCAGCGAGTCAGTGAGCCAGTAAAAGAGACCGTGCTTATGATATTGAGGGTGATTTACTGTACAAGATTGACAACCCACAGCACAAAATTTTTTATTACAGAACAGTGCAAAGTTTAAACTTCATATAAATTAGTCAGGCAGGGTCCTGATCTTGTGAGAATGAATTAAAAAACAGCTTGGTTTTGCTTTCTTTAAATGACAACACATACACCCAACCAACCAACTAAAGAACAAACAAACAAACGCACCTATCGCCCAAAACCATCCAAGCAAAAACAATCAGAAAAACAACCAACTAAAGAACAAACTCACCTACCAACCAACCAATCAACAAACAGTAAAGCAACCAGAGAACCAATCAAGCAAAGAGCTAACCAACCAAAGAATAAACCAATGAACCAACCAACAAACCAAGAGCAAAGCAACCAGAGAATCAATCAACCATTCAAGCAAAGAACAAACCAATTAACAAACCAATAAACCAACTAACCAAGAAAATACCCAACCACGTAAAGAACTAAGCAACCGAAAAATATATAAGAAAACCCCACTCACACAAAAATAACAAACTAACCAACCAACAAAACAACCAGAAAATCAAGCGCATGAACAAAAACATAAAAGTCAACCATCCAAGCAACAAATCAACCAAAATTACAGATAAGGTCCTGATCCAGTGAGCATTAATAATAAAAAAAAAAACTGCTAGTTATGCTTTCTCACAGTCATATACAAGCCCAACACCTATACTCACCCAACCAACCAAATAAAAAACAAACAAACCTAGCTATTGACCAAACAAATAAAGAACCAACCAGGCAAAACCAAACAACGAACCAACCAACCAACCACAAAACAACCAGAAAACCTGTCAAGAAAAAAATCTGTCAAAAAAACAAAACAAAACACAACTAACCATCCAACAAAACAACCAGAAAATCAACCAAGCAACCAAAAAGAAAAAGTAAACCATCAACAAACCAACCAACTAGATGGCTTGAAGCTAATTGTCTGGATTCGTCAAGATCGTTAATTCATCTATGGATGAAATAGTTTTGACACAATCATACTGCATGCACAAATCATTAGATGGGAAAGACTAAAATCAATGAATGAACTTATTGTGACCCGCTGATTGGTTCGAGTTAGTGCAGGCTTTCCTTTGTTACTAAAGTATGATGCTGCTGACAGCTGTCACTGCCTTACCTGATGACAACAACATGTCAGCAGAGGATAAGAAAGCACATGGCCGACCAAAACACTGCTCAGGACGTTCTTTCCACACTTGAAACAAGACGGTATACATTTTGGTAATAATAATGCTTCCAAAAGTGTTGGACAGGGATTCTCCATACATGGAGAATGATGCGCTCTTTCTTCTCCTAGGATGTCGGCTGCAGATCCAAACAGCAAATTAAGCTGTCGTTCCCTGTAGTGTGAGCGTGGCTAGTATGCCGTATGTCCCTATCTTTCAAGGCCGGAGTCCCGGGAGACTGATAAGACAGATTAAGCAAGCAACCATGCAGACCCCAACCCCTCTCTCTCTCTCTCTCTTGCTCTCTCCTTTATTGGAGTGCTTTCACATTGTCCCTGCTCGGAGAAGAGTTACACTGTCTACAAACAAGCCACCAGGGAATCCGTCCAGACCACAACTCTCGCCCCGGGTCAGCAAAGAACGTACATGTGCAAACAATGCTCATCTCTCTTTGTACCAGCAGGACAGAGAACATCCTTCTGGACAACTTAATAAAGTCAGAGAGAAAGAGTGCAAAGGAAAATAGGAACTCGCTGGACAGAAACTGCTCCACATTTAGAGCTGGAATGTTAGAATGGCTAAAACCAGGAAGCACAGCCACTTACTCAAATACTGCGTCCACACACTTACACACTTACACACTCACATGCATCCCTCACCGCCCATCAAGTTGGGAAATACATTCAGAAACAGGCACATGATTCAGTCTGTCACCACTACATGGTAACCAGCTCTATTAATAACATCAGTTAAAGAGCACTGCGTCTCACACACACATATTTGTCTTACTATCCATTTGAAGACCTTTTCATTAACACCTATCTATGCAGCTTATTAATCTAATCTGAATAAGCTTTTCGCTGATCTAGCCGAACGCAACAAAACACATTTTCTTCGTGAGAAACAGCAAAAAAGTATGGTAGTCATATCATTGTGGGGACATTTGGTCCAAATTACACATACACGCAAACAACATCATCAAAAATTGTCCCTCACTGTATTAGATGTCATTGGCGAGCTCCCAGTGAATGGGTGGGCCGAGATAGCTCACATACTTATCCTTCAACATTTAGCATTATAAACCCGATTATACTCCACTAATCATTCCCACTTATGTCACACTCTGTTACTTTCACAAATTCACAAATTTTTAACTCTATTTAAACACATAAACGCAAGCAGGAAATAATACGTGATCATCTATTTTGACCAGCACTCATACTCTGAGAAGTCTGATAAATATGGAACAGTGTCTCGCTCTCTCTCCCGCTCCCTTGTAATGGATTTATTTATAGCAGTCCCACATGACCCGCATGTCACAAGACATCCGTATCCGTGACAACAGAGCTTAGTGGACAGGAGGGACACGAGGCCAGAAAGTCACACACGACCATGCACTTTGACCCAGGAAGAACACTTGGCGCATCCAAATTATCATGTTCACATGGTTAGGCAGGTCAAATCTGATTTATACATAGAAACAGATAATTTATTTACATATAGAAGACATGATGGACATATGTGACTTCTTTACGGATAGATCTGATTTGTTTATAGATTTTTAGATTTATTCCCACTTGGGCTAATATCTTGTCATATAGATTTATTTACAGATATGGTTAATTCTGCACATTTCAACTGATCATACCATACCATACCATACCATACCACACCACATGTCATACAACATCATACCATACCATACCATACCACATGTCATTTCATGTCATATTCAAATTCAAATTCTATTTGTCACATACACAGTCATACACAGTACGATATGCAGTGAAATGCTTATACGACCGCCTGTGACCTTAAAATTTTTAAAAACAATTAACAAGAAATAAGAAAGAGAAATAGAAAAGAAGCAGGAAATAAATAAATAGCTTAACTATAAGAAAGTACAGTAGAACAAAATATAATATATCATAGCATAGCATAGAATACTATAGAAAACCATACCACATCATAGCCTATCATATTATATCATATCATATCATGTCATGTCATAGCATAGCATAGATTACCATAGCATACCATAAAATTCCATAGAAAAACATAGCATACCATACCACATCATATCATACCACATCATATCATATCATATCATATCATATCATGTCATACCATACCATACCACGTCATGTCATGTCATAGTATAGCATAGCATAGCATAGATTACCATAGCATACCATAAAATACCATAGACGACCATAGCATACCATACCACATCGTATCCTATCATATCATACCGTATCATATCGTACCATACCGTATCATATCATATCATATCATATCATATCATATCATATCACACCATTAACCCAACAATAAACTCTGATTTAACTTTTCAAAATAAGTCATATTTAAAATGATTTGAAATCAGTTACAAAATGTGGTCAGAACTTTATTGGAAAAATACACGCAAAAAGTGCTGTTTATGGAGCTGTGTTGTTGCACATTAAAAGCCTCACTGACACATATCTTTAATAAGACAAAACTGCTATCTTCTCTATCTTTGATGCATTACCCCATAAAAACAGTATGCAAACAATGAGCTAATATATGACTCAAAGACTACTCTCTCTCTCTCTCTCTCTCTCTCTTTCTCATATTCTGCTTCTCTCCATTACATTTGCTTAGGAGTTCAGTGGAGATGGCATAACATCACGTTGCGGTTCTATCTCTCAAAGAACATCAAATCATCCCCAGGTTTTACTCAAGACACACATTGCCGATGTTCGCCTCCATTCATTCACTCTTTTTTTTCTCCATTTAGCACCAATTCACTGAGCCACCACTGTTAATTAAAACAAATAAGCCGATGAATGAACTGATAGACAGGTAGCTAACAGTTATGTGCTAGATATGCTACTTATGATGGTGAAAAAACATATAATACCACCTCAAATAACATCACACCAACAAAGTTATTTAATAATCATGAAGAATATAAAGATGATCTGTCGGTTATGGTTCGGCTCGGCTCCAACAAAATGTTCTTGTGCCTTAGTCAGGTCGTGCTTGAAATTTAAAGCGCTGCCCTTTAACCCTTCTCCCAGCCTCACACCCAGTGCCCTACCCAAGCACACTTGTACATAAACACATAAACACTTAATCCATTGAATTCAGGGACAGCTATCTGATATCTGCTCATGGCATCATCTTGAAGCCAAGTGGGAAAGTACCCTGCTCAGGCCAGGATATGACCACCTGCCTCAGGAGATTAGGAAGGAAAACAATTGCGTGGGACTGAGAAAAAAGGTCCCACTGACAACGCAAATAATAATATAATCAGGCGTCATAATAAAACTTAAGAACCATTTAAAGGAAGGTAAATGGAAAACATGGCTACAATAAGGAGGCAGAGCCACACCAAGAAGGAAAACTACACTGAGAAATCATGGGTAGAATTTTAATTTGTCTTACAGAAGAATAACTTGACAGAACATGGTACGGTAGATACAATGCATGGCCAAAACTATGTGAACACCTGATCACATCCCCACATGTGAGTTTTCTCACAACTAAAAACATTCCTTTGAAACTTGACTATGCGTAATTAAATGTAACATTAGTTTTCTCACTTAAAAACCAAGTGCGAGTTTTAACAATGTTGCGCAATAAAAAATGTGTTTCTGTCATACTGTACCATTCGGAAGCTCTAGCATTCGGCACAGAATTGGTTATGTTCATGGCCAATGAAGCTGATAAACAGCCAGGTCAGGTCATTGGCTGGTCAACCAATGCATCAGTATTATAAATGTAAAAACTGAAGAAGAAAAAAAAGAGATACATGAATCAGCACACAAAAGAATCACGATTCATAACGGAATCAAATTTTTCCTTCACCTCTATTAACAATACAAGAAAATTTGACTCTTTGGAAGAGAGAAATATGAAGAAACGAGAGTTCGAGATTTGGTGGGTTTTCTGCGTTTTTCCCCATAGTCCAAAGACATGCAGATTAGGCTAATCGGCGTTTTCAAATTTCCTGCAGGGTGTGAATGGTGACCGGAGGTTCTACCACAGTCAAACAAAATGGAAATAAATACAATGGCCTCCACGGTCTCTAGTCGGGCTATAGAGGTTCCTAGATGAATGGATGGATGGATGGAAGGTATAAGTATAATGACTTTGTTTGTTATAGGTTTATGCCTGAAATTTGACAAACGTAAAGGTTGAATCATGATTTACACAGAAACCATTCCGAGGGTGGGGGGGAGAGGGCAACTATATTGATGACATCATATAGTGACATGTGATCTCATGTTTTGTGTCGTTTTTAGCGCAAGGGTCCAGTAATAAATATTGAGAATAAACTTTAAAACTAAGATCCTAACAAAGTTCTTATACTAAAAAGTAAATTAAAAACATTTAATTAATCAAACTAAGAAAACGCAATATAAATCACCAAGTTCAATCATTTTATATTCTCGCATGCAATACTAAAATGGGCGTGGCTTATCATAATAAACAGGTAACTTGCCACCATTTTCGCAGCAACCTATTTTACAGCGAGTGTACCACTAGGAGGATGGCTGCTCTTAGACGAGGTGTCCCTGCTTAGAGCCACTGCTCATTAGCATGATCTGGTTAAATAAGGAGTCCTAAGCGGCTTTGCCGTTCCTAAGCTAATAACGGCAGGAAATCGCTACAGCTCACCGCACCACGCGCAGGCCGCTCTGAGATATGACGCAGCCGAGGGTTGTTGTGCCTGGCAGGGTAAATGCAGGACATTGTTCCCTCTCTGGATCTAGTCTGCACCTGTGTGTGTGTGTGTGTGTGTGTGTGTGTGTGTGTGTGAGAGGGAGTGACGTCACCCAGGGATGCTCATTAGTGGATAAAGCAGACAGAACAGGAATACACTATCAAAGGAACAGTGCATCACAGTAAACATGTACCAATGAACACACACACACACACACACACACACACACACACACACACACAATTTTAATATATCAATATCTTTTTACAGTATTTCATTCATCAGTTTAAATAATTAAACAACAAAAAACTAATGGCACACATATAGTCACATTTGAACATAGGCGCATACACACACACACACACCGTTTTCATGCTGTGAAGTGTAAACCTAACTTCCTCTCAAGGTCAATTCCTGAACTACAATACTTACACAACATCCTGGCTTCTGCGAGCAAGTGTAAGTGTGTGTGTGTGTGTGTGTGTGTGTGTGTGTGTGTGTGTGTGTGTTTGTGAGTTCATGCACGTGCGCGCGCACACTTTTGTTCTATGGGGACAGGTGTAACCTAAGCCAGGGTTCCCGTTGAGAAGCAGCGCTGTCTCATTAACAGCAAGCTTCTCTCTTTGCACCAAAAGTCCGACAGTCTTCTCTCGTTCACTTCAATGTACCAAAGAATGTGACTACATTTATAGGGTTTAGCTGAAGAAGAAGAAGAGAGAGAAAAAAAACAGGAGAAAATGTGCGTCATCACTGAGCATGCAGTAGCTTGGCGAAAAGGCTTTTATTCCGCTCCTGTTTCTAAGAACTGCTGGCAGAGTGCCTTTACTTTTAAACACAGTTGCTGGCACAGGCCTCAAACTAGCGCACAACACACATACACACACACCTGCAGGTCTGTCCGCACAACAGATCCTGCCTGCAGCCTGTCAGTGTGTGTGTGTGTGTGTGTGTGTGTGAGAACTTTACTAAGTAAGAGACGGATAAACAGTGAGAAACAGTCAGAGTATCTTATCCAAAGGTCATTTGTTTTGCTTGGGATTGAAATAATCTAGATTGTAATTCCCAACTCTCAACTGTTTTCATCTGGTGCGATACTGTAAAATCCACCAAACCCTAGCTAAAGCTTCAGACCTTTTAACGATCACCTGATCTGAAATGTAGCCTATTTCTCTGACCCGAGGTCGCTTACATCACCGACGAGCGGCGGACGTCTGCTGTGCTGCCCGACGGCGGTATAAGCCAACACAGACGTATGTTTGCCTTTTAAATAAAGCTCTCTGATTAAGGCGTCCCACACTGTGATAACGTTACAGGATCAACAAAGCTCAGCTGGCAGAAAGAGCCATTGCTTCAGGTCCAGCCGCTCTGAACCGTGTCCGACACGGGCATATTTATTTCCTATGGAGATCTATGGAGACAAGGTGTACTGTGATTCTGATGTACTGTACAGTTACTGGATTCCTCAATTTCACAATGCATTATTCCAGGATGTTATTTAACATAACCAAGAGCTATCTAATATAACAAGAAGTGGATATTCTACAGAACTAAAACTACATTCTTGTGAAGAATCGGTTTGAATAAATACTATACATAACTAACTTCTCTGAGGTACAAGACCAACCATGACTAGACATTAAGCATTAAGCATTATGCATTAAGAAAGCAAATTGATTTTTATGAAGGATCGTTTCATTGTAGTGCACAGAAAATTTGCAAGTAAAATTCTCATCATTTTATATAAAAGATTTATCTACAAAGCTCTCAAAATTGACACAAATTGACAAAGTCCCCGACTTACAAACGAGTTGTGTTCCAGGAGCACATTCGTTAGTCGGATTTGTTCATAAGTCTGACAGAGTGAGTCTTATACACCTTTGACACAAATATACAATGTAAAGCATAAAAAAACCAAACACACAGGTTTGCTGTCTTGGTTCCACATTATACTCTCGCGAAACAATACCTTTAAATAGAGATTGGAAGCCCAGTGACGCAGCGGGGGCAGCTGACCTCGTTTAAAGGGATGCCGAGAAGACGTCGGGGAAGGACAATGCTACATGGTGTTCACTGCGCGCTTGAACGGACAGTATTTTGTTCAGAGCTGTGAACTGTCTTTCTCGTTAAGGATTTTCCGAAATTAGGATTATTACCCTCCGGGACAGCTTTACCGGACTGCCATTTTCTATCATTGTGCTCCCGGACTGATTCGTTGTAACCGATGAGGCCGACTCAATTCAAAAGTATTTCACAAGCACAAAATCTTCACACAGGATTTATACAGAATGGTGCAACAAGCAAAAAAAATTAATAAAAAAACATCCAATGCAGTCCAATAGTGGTCCAGAAGGAGATCAGAATGACCAGACTGGTTGGAGATCACGAGAAGGCTGAGGTGCCTCAAATAGCCACTCTTTACAGTACTTCCGTGGTAAGCAGAAAAGTATCACAGAATGCACAGACTAGAAGAGACTATAGGATTCCAGCCAACAACTGATTCTAGAATGGACACACGCTCATTGAAGGTGTGGAAGATTTGGACCAAAAATGTCACCTGAAGCTTCAATGTTTTCAGGATTTTTATGAATTGTCCCGCTACCACATGACTGATTGGTTAGATCATTTTATTAATTTGTAAGGGTCCAAGTATTCTAATCATTAGAATTGCACGAGTAACTTTTGGTAAGCTGTCCTGTAAAACTGTCTTGTGTTACGGTCTCTATTGCTGCTGGATATCTGGAATTTCCTTTGGGAATAAAGGTTGTACTGTATCTATCTATCTATCTATCTATCTATCTATCTATCTATCTATCTATCTATCTTTATGTACTTTTGAGGAAGCTTTTTGTCTCTCATTTTTGTCTCTCGTTTTCAATCCAGTCCCTGTACCTGAGCAATTTCAGAGGAATTTTTAAGCCACACAGTGACCTATGAATCATTTAAGCATAAAAAAAACATCTAAGTTAAAGCATGACTGCCTGAGGTAGACATGAGGTATACTTGTGATGCTGAATGCTGAGCAGTTGGAACAGAGGAGAGGGGAAATGAGGTTGCTGCTGATCGGTTGTTACATAAACAGACGTCTTTTAAAACTGTATCTTTAGGCACTTTGCAGTCTGTCGCAGTAAAACGTTAATTCACATTACATTTCATTTTCATTTCATTTAAACTACGTACATCACTGTAGATTACATTTATGTGTATAATAGCCTTAATTAACTTCTATTGAATTTATCTTGAATGTCTTAATCCTAACCTAATTCTAAACTTGATTCTAAAATTAATATTGACTAACGCTCTGACTCAAAGATAACATATACATAACAGGTATAAAGAATGACCCACACACCCTCACTCACACATCATCATCACTGAGGGAAAATCCCCCGCATGTATGTCTACCCTTAAATTATGTGCTACCTTCAGGGTGACTCAGATTCAAAAATAAAAGTCATGGGCGTATAAGAAGGGACCACTCACACACCAGCACACTCTCACACACACATCACTTAAACGATCACCTCTCCCTCCCTCCCTCCCTCCCTCCCTCCACTGTGTCGCTCTGTGACTGCGAGTTACACAGCCAGAATTACACAACGGTTCAGAAACGTACGTTTTGTAAGACTTAAGGACGGTGAGAAAGGGAAGGAAACGAGGTGGTGACCCAGTGCCGAGTGGGATCAGACGCACTGATTAAGCGTCGGAGAAACACCTCTCGCCAGGTCTAAACAATACAGTGTTAGTAAGGCATCATTTATTAGAAATTTTATGCATTTAACAGCTCTGGAGGTTGCACATGGTTTAAGACTGATTCTAGTTCACCATCAGTAAATAACCAACTAAAAGCTAATCTAATGTTAAAGAAACATATTACTACTGTACACACATGATTGTACTGTAATCAGGTTTACTTTTTAGAAATACATCAGAAATAAACCCATGTCAGACCAGACACTCTCAAGTATCTTCCATCTATCCTTCATTTTTATAACCGAGTAAAAATAACAACAAATTAATCTCTAGTACTTATTTTAAGCATTTCCATTTGAGTGCTACACCCAACTTTCAGGCCAAACACACAGTTCTGAAATGAACAGCTGTCTCTCTGCTGAATCTGAGTAATATGTTCCCTATGATAGGAGCAGGACCTTTCTATTTTACCTCACTACTCTGCAGGGGAGAAGCGTGCCTAAGTTATAAAACATGCAATAAAATTATAATTAAGGCTACAAATGAGTTTTAACTAATTCAGCGTGGCACTGAATCACTTAACTGTGCAGGTGGGGAATTTTAGGGGGGGATTTTTTTATTTTTTGTTTTTGCTTTGGGGTCGTAGGCATGCAGACATTTCACTGGCCTTTATGTGTTCTATGTATGTCTGAGAAAATCGGAAAATCGGTCTGGGTCAGACGTTCACGGTGATAAAATGAGGTCATTGGGGGGGGGGGGGGTAAACATTACATTAATTCGGATCAATGAAGAATAAATCATCAATGCGTGATTCTGGGCGTGTGTATATCAGAACAAGGAATCTGAGCAACACTCAAACGTAAAACCTTTAAAGTTTCCGTATTTGATTTTTTATTCAACAAGCTAACACAGGTTTTAGAGCACACACATTATGTGCGTGTGATAATAGTTTGGAGAAATACCCCTTTATTTTACTTCTCATAGTGCATATCTATGTAAATGAGCTACTGCTGAGCCACACCCCTCCAGAGTATCTCCTTATACGAGGTCATAATAGGGGTGAGACCGACAGTTAGCTGGATTCCAACGGCCATTAAAACAACAAGGAAGAAGAAGATAAAAAATATATTTGGGTTGTTTAAACCCCAGCCAATACAATAGACAAAAAAAGCTTAATTTTTATACATCATTTGTTTGTACATAAACTTTGGAAACCTGTTTAAAAGTCTAAAACTGACAAAAAAGTTAATTTTTGCATATTATACTCCGTTTATTAAATGATAAATATGATTTATAGAAAAGTTGAATAAAACAAACAGAATTTAAGACTCATCAATCAATAAAAAAATGACTCATTAAAAAGCTTAACTGAAGAGCAAAAACAGTATTAACAGTAATAATAAATTATGTGATGAAAAAAAATCCTTCTTGACAATTAGACGTGTGTGTATTTTGCTAAACCGTTCACTGATATTAATTTACAGTACTGTACACAGGTCTAGAGACACCACACATTTCTTCATATTTTGCTTCCAGAGGGCCCGACTTTCTTATCTTTTTTAATATATGCTTAAGGAATAGTTCTCCAGGCTTCCTCAATTACTGTTCCTCCTTGAATCTCATTTTCAGTTCAGTCCCTGTATACTGACCAATTTTAAAGGATTTTTTTTTAGTGGTTGGAATAGACGAGAGCAGGGCTGGACTGGGACCAAAAAACGGCCCTGGCATTTTTGGCCATAGCGGCACACCATGATTATTTAAACAGTATGCTGAGGCATATGACACATCAAAGGATATATGCGCTCACTGTTTTGTTTCAAACATTAAACCACAGTAACCTGC
>JAQMYL010000023.1:6311031-6326148 GCA_030014365.1 Clarias pachynema | reverse complement strand
GGTAGCCTTAATGTGGGAGCCCCCTAGTGACGGGGAGGAATTGGCCACGACTAAATTAGGGGAGAAAATTGGAAAAACGCAAAAAAAACTTTAAAAAAAAAAAACTTTGCAGCCTGTCGCGGTAAAACATGTTTCCATTTCTTTCATTTAATCTGCCTGGTTTAATTTCATTTTATATAAAAAAACTTCTATGTGATGTAGACTTCTACACCGTACTTTACATTGCAGTATCATTAATAGATGTGATATTCGATCTAAATTGTGCTTGAAAATGAACCTTGATATCACAAAGTCTCAAAGTTGATACTGCAAAAAGGGGAAACACTATCCTCTAACTACACTATCTACACCTACACAAAGACAGATAGGGAGGCTGCATTCATAATTTTTATATTTCTACTGTATATTCAAAGACTGTAAGACACGGTAAACAGACAGCTACAATCCTGCACTTAAACTAAGGACACGTTAAGCTACAGGTCTGTCCTTATGCGTCTGTAATCTGGGCTATCAGTGTCTATACTTTATATCATTCTGTTAATTTGGTGTAGAAGTCTTGACCCAACCCTCTTTTTTTTTTATATATAAAATGAAATTAAATCAGGTAGATTAAATGAAAGAAATGGAAACATGACTGCGCCAGGCTGCAAAGTTGCAAGAAATTGGTTGTTTATGTAACAACCTCAGCAGCAACCTCATTTCCCCTCTCGTCTATTTCAACCACTGAAAAAAAAAAAAAAAAAAACAGATATTCCTTTAAAATTGGTCAGGTACAGGGACTGAACTGAAAATGAGATCCAAGGAGAAACAGTAATTGAGGAAGCCTGGAGAACTATTCCTTAAGCATATATTAAAACATTCTAGGTAATCCTCCTTAATCCATTTGTCAACAACAAACAATCTGAAATCTGATATAATCCCTAATTAATAATTAATAAATAATCTCTGGCAGCTCATTGATATCGTTCCGCTCTAAACATAGATCAGATAAATGACTCCCTTCTATGATTTGGACATCACAAACATGTTAGTGTATAACTAAGTTGGAGCGCTTTCTGCGCACGTTCCTGTTTGTTAAACTTTTAAATGCGAGAGTTCAATGCCGGTGTAACGGCGCAGGCGAGCTGATGGAGAGCAGCCTGAACTGGCTTCAGTTACGCTAAATTTAAACTAGACAAATGCCACACATATCTGCTCGTGCCTCACCCCGGGAAACAAACGACTCCCGCTCACACTCCATGTTCGAGCCGTCGGTGCACAGATCCCGCACCGTCCCTGTGTGACGCCGAGGGACATATTTAGCTACTACAAACTCACAAAAAGACCTAGAATAGCGGCGTACATATACTACTGCATTATGAGCTTTTCTACTGTATGTTACACCATCATCCCGAGAGCTGAAGTTTATTAAATGACTTGGTGATTATTCTTAATTTAGTACATCTCATATCACACACACAGATACTGATATGAATATGCACACAAACACACACACACACACACACACACACACACATATATATATATATATATGCGCACATGCGATACACAGTGTACGGTTCAATGAGCTTCTGGGACTGAGCGGTTTATCGCGTTCTCTCCATATATTCTCCGAGCGCATCTAGATGGTGGTTCACACGTTTGGGTTAAATGTTAACCGAGCCGAGTCGGGATCTTTAGTGAGTCAGCATGTGTCCCTGCCTCTGTTTATTGCTGCCTAAACAATGCCTGAGTCACTAACAGCTGAGGAGCAGGCTTCACTATCCATGAGTCTGTTGTCTCATTATGCTGAAGATTATTATCATTAATATTATTATTATTAAGATGAACAAGTCGGCTAATTAAGTACAAAAAGTAACAAGTTTTGAGCTAAACCAAGCTGTACATTGCAGTTTTTTGTCCATGTCTCTTTGTAAAGCTGGCCGTCTCTTACTTTCCATGCGCACAAACACACACACAAACACACACACTCAAGAACACTCGCGAACTCACCTGGGGACGTGGCACACAGCATTCTCGCTCAGCTCTGCGGGCACGGCGAGACTCACGCGGGACTCCTGCTTCAGAGGAGCTAAAGGAGTCGAGTGTGTGCCCTCTGTCTCTTTCAGCAGGGGCTGAAAATAACCGGCCTTCAGAGTGATGTAATTTCAGTCTTTCCCACGACCGAGACAGCAGGCCAGACGAGAGCGCTCCGGACAGTCTACACCTCACACGACTTGGCCGCCCGTCTCTCTGCGCCTACCCCTCTGCGTCCTGCCGGCTGTTAAACTCTGACTCGGTACAACCTGAGACATGCGTGTAACCCTACCAGTAGCCACGTTTTGAGCTAATGAGTGACTTATAAGCCGTGATAAGTACGAGCGTGAGAAAAAGACGTTCGTTATGGTAATCATTGAGCCATATTATGCATGCAGCACACTCGGTTAAGCGCAAAAGCTGCGAAACCGCGCAACTTGTTGGTAGTTTGACTTGCTAAATCGAATTCTCACATCCTGTAAGGAAAGGGGCCGAAGCACGGAGCGTCAATGTAACGACTGAAACCGAACCGCCAGACGAGGGGCGCGGAGGTGAGGAGAGCGAGAGAAAAGGGTGACTCTCTGAGAGGGTGTGTGTGTGTGAGAGAGTGAGAGTGTTTGGAGATGGAGGGAAATTAGCGAGAGATGGACTACCTTTCCTGTTCCTGTCTCAGCGGGAGAGAAACGGTGGTTCGTCTGTCCCTCCTCTTAAATTCCACTGCCATCTGAGGACCACATGGCATGCCTGGGCACACAGCCAGACACACACACACACACATACACACACACTCACATAACATACACCATATCTAAAAGTTCACAGTGCCCCTACTAACGCCACCTCGACACATGAAAGACAAGCTGCCTCGACTCAAGGCCACGCTACTGTTGTAACACCAAAAGACCAACTTCTGCAGATTATTTCATACTATAAAAAACTGGAAACTTGTCAAATCAAACACAAAATCATCCACACCATCAGTTTTTACGCCGCTCAAGTCAGAGACGTACAGTAAGAACGCCACGGTTCTGTCTGTGATCGTCATGCAGATCACATAACCACTGGGTCAAACGGTCAGTTCCTACTTATACACAAGTGCACTTACACAGGAGTGACTTTTTTCTTTGTTGTTTGCAAAGAAATACAGTTCAGGAAACAACACGCTTCTTTTAAAGTCACTATGCTTTTGTTAAACATGTACGTTTCATACAGTATTGGCTGAAAGTTAAAGGCTTTAACACTAAAAGTCACCATAAAATCATCCATATTTAGTCAGTCACATCATTCACATCATTAAAATGTATATATTTTTTAATAATGTATATTCTTTATATGAAAACATCTTCAACTTCCAAACTGGAATCAGGAATGAAAGAAGTCTGATGCCCAAGAGGGAGAGAGAGAGTTATACTAACTTGAGTATCAAAGGCAGAATTTCACCCTTCACCAGGGCACACACACACATACACACACTTTCACACTCATTCACACACTACCGACCATTTGGGACCGCCAATTAGCCTAACCTGCATGTCTTTGGACTGTGGGAGGAAACTGGAATACCCGAAAGAAACCCATCAGGCACATGCAACACTCCATGCACACAAATCCGAGGCAGGAATCGAACCCAGACCCTGGAGGTGCCGGTGACAGTGCTAACCACTAAGCCACCCACTGTGCTGCCAAGGAGTTATTACAGTAAATTAGCTTAATGCAATTGTTCTCTAAGCTAGTGAATGTTAGCTAATAGGTGATCCTCAATCATTGGACTGTCATACTTTAAACACAGGTATATTGGTTGAGACTGAGTGATTCAACTCCTTTGCTCATTTTATTTCTCCTATTTCTATCCTCTGGTCCTGGTTCTGTTCGCATATTAGCACTATCCGGTTTATCCCCAGACATTTTAACAGCCATATACAGTAAATACAGTCAAAAGTTTGGGCACACCTTCTAATTCAATGTTTTTGTTTGTATTGTAATTAATATTCTACATTCTAGAATAATACTGCAGATTTCAAAACTATGAAATAACGCATACGGAATTAGGCGATTAATAGTTAAGTAAAAACATCAACAACAGTCAGTTGTTATTTTATGACACGAATGTCAGCTGTGCTGGAATAGTTCTTGCAAGAACAGTATTGTCAAGTGCATTTGCAAAACCCTTTAAACGCCATGATGAAACTCTCTCTCATGAAGACCATCTCAGGAAAGCAAGACCGAAACATACCTCTGCTGCAGAGGAGGAGTTCATTTAGAGTTACCAGCCTCAGAAATCACCAATTAATAAGCAGCACCTCAGAATAGAGTATTTATTAAAAAGTATTAAAAAGCTAGCTGGCTAATACAGGTAATAACCTTGATTACCTTCTCAAAACCTTCTCAATTTTAAAAGTACAGAAGTATTAGTGTACTTTACAAGGTTTACATACAGTACATGTGGCCATACGAGAACTGGGAATCGAAGAGACTAACCTAAGTCGACAAGTTGAAATTTCAAGTTGAGGCGTCGAATTACAAGCTGCAACTCGACCTTGAATGCAGCCTAACGTTACATGACTTATGATCGCACAAAGCGAGCACAGTTACGCCGCGGTATTGTCACCGCGTGACCACTGCAGCTGGATCAGGTGTTTACAGAAATTTCTAAGCGGCAAACGGCGGCTAAAAAAAAAAATTCTGTAACTTTCACCTTGATGTACACAATAAATCACTTCTGTAACACCTTACACTTATGAGTTGTATCTGCTATAACACATACAACATTACAGTCATATGTCTAATGTCAATTGCAAGCTAATGTCAATTGTTAAAAGTGCTATACATTGAATAAAACTGAATTTAATTACTATTTAGACATGCTATTTAAGGTGGATTGTAAGACATAAGTAATTTCAAGTGGTGAAACGACTACATAAACCTATTAGGCAAAACACCCGACGCAAACAATTTATGAAATGCATATCCTGCAGCATATCTTTCACGGCAAATAGATTTTTTTGCGCTTGTTTTGTCTGCCGTATGTTGACGTTGACCTTTCAACACCTCCACGGGGCCTGACAGATAGCAATGCTTAATCTCCTTCGCAATAAATAAATTCCAACCTTTAACCACAGGCGGTATGAAAGCAGTAGCGTGTAATTATCCGCTATACGACGCGAATGCCACACATAGCTCAGCCACTTCACGAGTAAACGTGGCATAAACATGGCACTTTTTTTTTTTTTTTTTTTTTTACACACTGTGGAAAAACATAAGTGCTGAAACTGCTTCGACGAGGATGCGACACACTTTACAAGCCTGAGTGCCGGTGTTCCATCGAAACATGCTACCCATCGAGTTGTGCTACATACCGGATCTGCGCATGCGCAGTCCCACAAGTTTGCACTCTGTTTCCACGCCCATAAATCCATACTACCTTGGTGCTGAGACTTCGGTTGGCGGTGGGTTTAAACCGTTTTCCTTTGCTTAATTTGACCGAAACATTTGAGTTTCTGCATAAATTGTCATGAATGAGCCTTAAGGTTGAGGAAAATAAAAACTTAGAGCAGAAAACTATCGTGGAAAAGCTTTATTGCTCAAATTTAAACACCTACGTTTACATCTTTTTGTATACTTGAATATCTTGTGGTTATCATATGTGTGAGCACTATTCAGTGCACAGTGCACAGATTCAGTGGACAGAATTAGTCAGCATTTATTAACTTTACAAAAACATTAGTAACAATAAGTGCGAATGAACTCCTAACTAACTTCTGCTTCATTACCCCAGTGAAAAGGTTTATCGTACGAATTACGGTAGCGTAAATCGATAGACTCTGCTATCGATTTGTGCTACGGTAGCATTTTTCGACAAGGCAGCAAAAATCGACAGAACACTGGCTCATTCAACACTGTCGGGTCACGTCAATCAGCGCCACTCTAACGTGTGTGTGTGTGTACGTGTGCTCATCAGTGCAGAATCTCCAAAGTGCAGAGAGACGAAATGCCGACAGATTCAGATTCCATCATTGAGCACAAATCGTTTTTTCAAACCAAAACCTTATCTGAATTACTACTATTATTATTATTATCATCATCATTAATAATAATGATAATAATAATAATAATAATATTAATTAGAGTTAATTGAGTAAAACAATTACAAATGATTAATTTTAACACATTTCCACAGACTTAAGAAAAAAATCAAAAGCCAAGACCCTTAAAATATTGAACTTATGCACATACTGTATTGAACACAGTAACGTACAGTATGTAGTATGATTTGTGCCTTTTTTCTTTTTTTAAAAAAAATACCTTTAGACTCAAACACAATTTTGTTTTACTCTACAATGAACCAGAGAAGCAAAATATGTTATTGCATAAAAAAATTGCACCACAACTAATTAGCCTAGAATTATTATTTGTTTGTTACAGGTGAATATTACGAACGGTGGCTTTCTTCCGTGTCTCGTTCAAACCCCAACCCAGTAACGTAATGAATTTCTAGTTTAACGATCCCAATCTTAAAATATAAACGACTTCTGAGAGGTAGCGTCAAACTTTTCAGCAATTACACACCAACCGGACCGATCGCCAGCTAATAGCCTCAGTCGTGCCGCAGCACGCCGGCTGCTCAGTAAAGGCTGTTTTGCATATAAGACGGGGCGTTTGCACTCAGGCTTTGCTTGTACAATAAAAATACAAAACACATTCATACATGTCCACCCACACACACACCCAAAGCATGGCGGGCTGACTTTGTACAAATCTGTTTCCTTCTCGACACGCTCGAGCAGACTGAACAGATATCAGACTGCTTTGTGGATCGTTTTTCCAAATACCCATTTTGTTTTTGTTCTTTACCAATTAAAAAACACATGAATAAAGTAAAAAAAAAAAACATCTACAGCACAGAAATCTTTCTAAAACTGCTCAGCTTACAAATGTCACACACGTTCAAAAGTCTCAAACATGCACATGCAGGAGTATTCACAAAAACATGTTCCTCAGTTGTGAATTTCTGCACTTATTATAACTTTATTAATAAGTGCAACATTTGGAGAAATACATGAAAGCTTAAGGTGTACTGCGATCTCGTATATATACGTTTATATCTGGTTAATTTACTTTTGCATAAAGCATAAAATTGAATGATTTACCGCAATTAAACACAAGCAAAAAGGAAAACACCCAGCAGAACTTTCTTTATACCTTAGAACTTTTCACACTGACTTGATCCTTAAAACGTGTTCTCCTAACACAGTCTAGTCACTTTCACCTACGATATTCTTGTTGTGCAAATAATGATGTTGAAATCACATTATTTCCTTACACTATATCTAAATTAGTTGATGGTTAACAACTGAGAAGGTAATTAATAACTTTTATCAAGGGCTTTGTTATATTTTATTAGATAAAAGGTTTTCTTCTGAGATGTCCTGAATGAATGAATGAATTAATCAATTAATTAATAATGAATTAAAGATTAGTTTCCTCCAAAATATCCTGATAACAATAAGTTTTAAAGAAATAAACAAAACAAAATTAAGAAATTAACATTTTGTCATTATTAAAAGAAGAGAAGCTGTAGAGGTAATGACTGTATAGCCTGTAATGTAAGTGATAACGTGTTTCTTAGACGTTCAACAACATTAACTATATTGAGTCTAACTAAGTATTTAGGTCTTTTAAAAATTGGCAGATTGCTGTGGCTTTAAGAAGAACAAACCACCTTGACATTATGTTAGAGGAATCATGTACTGTATATATATATATATATATATATATATATATATATATATATATATATACACACACACACAAAGATATTTATAGTATATATACAGTTGATCAGTTATTAGTGATTTTAAAATTATTAGAAGTAAAACTATATTGTGTGAGTAAAGAAAGAAAGAAAGAAAGAAAGAAAGAAAGAGAAGGCAATCTTTGCATCATTGTCATGTCAACAATCGATAATATTTAGAGTCCTGAATTTTTACTGCTTGCAATGTTTAAAAGGAAACAAGGTGTGCATAATAAATAATTAAATAAATAATAAACAAACATACAAATATGCGATGACGTGTAAATCACACCTGCCACCTAATCAACTGTCAAACTTGTCAAACAGGAATAATTGACTTTTGTGTGTTTATGTGTTTTACTGTACGTGTCAGCTAACATAACTAACTTGAAGAACATCAAAGCCCAGCCCAGAGATGTTGCAGAATGCAAAGCCAAAATATTACACACACACACACACACACACACTTGCAGACACATAAATAGTCAAACGGTGTAACACACATGTCAAAACGGTGTAAATGTAACGCGTATACACACACACACACACACACACGCACGTACTGTACACACAGAGGCTTCCCTCGTGCAGAGGCACACACACACACACACACACAACCGGCAGAACTGACCTGCGGACAGCAGCAGGTGGAAGAAAGAAAGAAGTGCTCTAGTAAAAGTGTGTGTGTGTGTGTACTGTATGTATAAAGTCCAGGAGCTGGTGATGAAGGTGAGTGTGTGAGTGTGAGTGTGTGTGTGTGTGTGTGAGCGCAGAGCGCACGGAGAAGCGCGGTACTGACCTGCGGGGCCTGGCGGCGGCTGCTGGCCGTCCTCTCCGAACATCAGCCTGAAGTCCAGCTCCTCATTCCCGCTGCAGTCTGCACTACTCATCGGCTTTGACAGCTCGGCTTCTCTCTCTGTCTGTCCGCGCCTCCGGCTTCCTCCTCACTGTCACAACATTTACTACAAAGAGCGCAACTTTGCAACAATGTATCTCTCCGAGTATCAAGTTTTCCTAGTGCGCGCGCGCTCTTTCTTTCGCTCCTTCTCTCTCCCTCTCTATTTCTCTATTTCTCTCCCTCTGTTTTTTTTCTCTCTGAGTGAGTTTATGCAGTTGTTCAGCTAAACAACTTTGCAATGAGCCGAATATTTTCATCCGTCAACACAATAACTGCAGTCCGTAATCTCTCTCTCTCTCTCCCTCTCTCTCTCTCTTTCTATCTCTCTATCTCTATCTATTTCTCTGTCTGTAAATCTCTCTCTCTCGCTCGCTCGCTCGCTCTCTCTCTCTCTCCCAACTTTTACTAACAGCGCGTGACAGGGCAGTTCCAACGATGACGTCAGCAAAGTCGGCATACAACACACGGGCGCGCGCACGTATGTACGCACGCGCTCGCTCACTCGCGCGTTCTTTCTCGCGGGCGCGCACGCCGTGCTCGCGCAAGGCGCTCATGGGTACTGAAGTTCACTTGCTCCTCTGTCTTTCACTCACTCACTCATCGTCTATACCGCTTTATCCTGTATACAGGGTTGCAGGGGGGCCTGGAGTCTATCCCAGGAGACTTAGGGCACGACTTGGACGGGGTGCCAATCCATCACAGGTCACACACGTGTTCACAGACTCACACACTACCGGGCAATTTGGGAACGCCAATTAACCTAATGTGCATGTCTTTGGACTGTGGGAAGAAACCAGATTATCCATGCAAACTCCATACACACAGGCCCGAGATGGGAATCGAACCAGGACACTGGAAGTGCTAACCACTATGCCATCGTACTGCCTCTCTCTCTCTCTCTCTCTCGCTCTCGTTCTCTCACTTGTAGTCACTGGAAAGAAATATTTGCAAACAATATATTTTCGCTCCACTGCACTGTGTGTATATACAGTACATGTAAGTTATTCCTCATATGATGATCATTGTCAAGTGCTTGTAATAAATAAAACAGTGAGAATAAACTACAAAGGCACACCTATCGTTGTGAGGAGGGAGTATGAGGAGAAATATTCAGTACTAATTAACAGATTGTTGAACACTACATCTATTCTAACTGTGCATGTGTTACTGTTATGGAGGCAAACGGAATATCAAAAGGTGTCCTATAAAGTATAACGTTAGGAAAATAATTATTTCATTTACAGCAACCGTTTTGCCTGGTTGATGTCTTGATGGATCTGAGGCTTATAGGCACAAGATCAGTTTATCACAATGCCCTATGTATGCACACATCCATGCTATATATTCATTAAGCATACTAATGAGTAGTCCATCTACTGCATGGGCATTGGTGACTCACCTACCATGTGGAAGGCCAAGGTTCAATTCCCACCCAATACCCAAACCCCAGCCACTGGATGCAGTGCCGATCCCAGGCCCGGATAAAATGGGAGAGTTGCATCAGAAAGGGCATCCAGTATAAAACCTGTGCCAAGTTATTGTGCGGATCAGATGGTTTGCTGCGGCGATTCCAGTCTAGAAAGACTAACTAGTCTGTTTACTGCATTATTTTCAGAGGTGGGAGGAAACCAGAGGATGCAGAAGAAACCCAAAGTGACACACATTGAACCAGAGACCCTAACAGCAATGCTAGCCACTATGCCATAAATACAGGTTTCTATTAAATATTAAATCAAATATAAACTTTGCACAAATTTTGTGCAAACCCATAGTCCAGTTTTCAGTAAGCTATTGCTCTATTTTTTTAATGCAGGGCAGGCTGCTTGTACTATGCTCTGCGCTGATAAACATGATTAATAAACTAATAAACTGTTATTGACAGTATCACTGGTAAAAAGGAGATTAGAAAAGTTAAATATAGGGTTTAGAATAGATTAATATTTAATATTAAACGTTCTAACCTTTATAATTAATTAGTTTAGTTTTATTCTTGCCGATGTTGTGAAATCAAATGAATGTCTGTTGTATGGTCATCTTTAAAAACATTACTGTAAATGCTAATCAATGCACATTGCAGGTACATTTCTAGGTAAAATGTTAATTAAGATAGCAAAGCCATTCCAGACCCATGGGACATAGATCACCTGAATTCTAACTGTGTGTTTTGGAATAATGCTTTATAAATTTGAGTCATGCTACCATTCATAGACCTTGTAATCCATGTACATAATACATACTGTACTGTAGGTTTTAAAACATATAGTTTGACAAACATATGTTATGAATGGTTCTGTCCTATATTTATTTCAGCAGCAACATCAGTTGTCCTCTTGTGACAATGAGACTGACGGATTATTGTCTCTATAAATTTCTCTGCATCTTTTAAATTTCCCTATTCTGTTATTCATCTTACATTGTATTCAGCACAACAACAGTGAAACTAACATGATCTGCTGACAAGTCCTGGGAGTTGAAGGGGTTTATGATTGAGCACTAGTCATAGATCGTCACACTACTAGGAAATAATACAAACAACTCCATTACATAAACACAACTGAAAGTCTGGTGTAAGCACTTTGTGTGTGTTTTTTTTTTTAAGTTCTCAGAACAAAATCTCATGCCGACCTGAACGTGTGGAGGAGTGCTAGTAAGGACAGCGCAGAGAGCTGCACACTGATGCAGTATTATAGACCTCGCTTAGGTTACACACTGTGCAAAAAGCCACCCACACACACTTACACACCTATACAAATTACATTATATCTGCCTGATCCCTCATTTATTGATAACACTCTCTGCATGGTGGATGAAACGTGAAGCATGAATTTATAATGCAGGAACTGATAAGTATTTCAGTTATAACAAATTATTTTTCTTTAGACTGTCCAGCTACAGATACATATCCGTTAAAAAATGGATTAAATAATAATAGTAATAATCTAGTGCAATGGAAACAGAAGTAGAAATTCCAACTGAATTAATGTGTTACATATAGTTTGGATGTGTATCACAAAATGTTCATTATAATAATAATAATAATAATAATAATAATAATTATTATTATTATTATTATTAAATACTATATATGAAAATTTTTGGTTTCTTAAATTTGATTAATGATTATATTTTTATAACAGAAATTCCACCCTTATTTAAAGCTAATATAAAATACTGTGTTTTATATAATTTATATACTGTAAAAAACATAAAATTGTTTATATTGGGTTGATATTTCTGTTGATAACTAACTATACATTATGTCCCATTTGTGGAAGGAGTCTCCAGTGTCAGTGTTTTAGAACATGTTTTCTGCCACACAACAGGTTTTTTGTACTAACTTGACAAGATGTGATTTGTTTGTTTTGACTTTTTTTAATTGTATTTGTTTTCTGAAGCAGACAGAAGGGAAGCTGTTTATAATCGCTAATAAAATAAATGAGAACATGTACTAACATGTTTGATGGATACTTTGCAAAATGTAACTAAGATTATAACATGTAGTTTATAAATAAATAAAAGATATATGACAAACTTGTGTCATATGGGGAAAAACACATTAAACATTCTCCTATAACAACATGACACATTGTGTTTTATTTCTTCTATTATAGAATATTTTAAAGGAGATGTTTATTTTACGTTTATATCTAAAAATGCAATAATGTTCTGTAAGTTCCAGTTTCAGAATGGAAGCATTTTCTAAATATTTGCAGTACTGTGCAAAAGCTTTGAGCCACCCCATTTATTTTTTCATATTTTGCTTCAAAGAGCCAGACTTTCTTTTACTTTTAATGTAGTCTTGAGGAATAGTTCTCCAGGACTTTTTTGGCTTATATTTTCAGTCCAGTTCCTGTACCTGAGCAGTTTCAGAGTAATGTGTTTTGTTTGTTAAGCCACACAATGAACTATGAATCATCCGAGCATAAAATGATGATGACAGACAATCAGGACGGTGATTAGTATACTAATGTGGTGATGGTTGGAACAGACGAGGGGAGAAATTTTAAGGTTCTTACATAAACAACCAATTTTTACATGTAATTTTTAGCCAATTTGCAGTAATTTAATGAGTTTAATTAAATGTAATTTAATATGAAGAAATGAGGGGAGACCTTTGCAAAGTACTGTACATGACAAAATAATTTTCTTCAATCGAACGCACTGGACTAATAATACAGTACATTTCGTTTAAAGCATTCATTTATTTTTATTTTGTTTTTTATTATAAAATCGAAAAAAAGTTGCACCCCCAATTTTGACAAAAGTATGTGCAAAGTAGAACAATTACAACATACTGTTTTTTTTTATCACAAAGAAAAGAAATCCTTAAATAGAGCTCAATTTTCATGCATTAAGAAAGAAAACACAATTTAGCAACCTATCCGAATTGAAGGCTTTTGTCGCTCTGTTTGATGATGATGGTGTTTGTAATCTGTGCATGTAATATGTCTAACACTCATCACATGGTGTACAGTATGTGGTGATAGACCCACAACTATTTACTGATCTTATTATTAATTTTTTTTCTTTTCTAAAACATATGCCGCGTTATTTAAGGACATCACAGTACTGGTGACACTGCATACCTAATTAGAGAGCTGTTGAAGCTAATGTTGCACATACGTGCAGATCCAGAACCCTTCACGATGATGATTCAGAACCCTTCACGATGATGACATCCAGAGTAATCAGTTAGAATATGAGTGTTTGTAAATAATGACATCAGCAAAATGACCATAAACTATAAAGCGACTGTGGTAAATATTTGACAATAGAAATAGAACCAGAGTGGGAACAAACCCGTAATGTAAGGTGTATCAGCACTTTCTTTACTTTAAAACCAGACTCGAACGCGCAGAGCTGGCGCTTTCTTATCAGAGCTCGGCGACAGGGAATTTACAGACACGGTGTATGTTTTTGTTTGACGCATGTGGGCGTAAAAAACGCAAAAGTTCACATATGCATGCGAAAACATCAATATCACATTTCCTGTGGTATTAATTTCCTCTGAGACATGCTCACAAGCCAACACATTGAACATTAAAACCTCACTGAGCACCTTTAATAGCACTGTGTGGGTTGCTAGAAAGTGACAAGAGTCAGATGGACACTATTGTTCCTGCACCGGAGTTTCATCTTATGTGTACACACACTATATAAAGTAACTAAGTGTTGCCTGTTATAATCAGTAGTTTGTGCAGAACCACAAACTGGAATGTCTGGAAATTCTTCTTAATATACAAAATGGTGAATTTTATGTATATTCGTGGGGAAAAAAAACTACTTTGTACAGTTCATATTGTATGCATTGCATTGCATGTTATTTTTTTTAATTTTTTTTTCTTTGTGCAAAACTTTTGTAATAATCTTTGTTTCAAAGGAACACAGTATGTCATCACATCTCATTTCATCATATCATATCTTGTTGGAAAGTTGCCCACTCACTTATGAAGACATGCACTTGCACACACACACACAGACACAGACACACACACACACACACAAACACACCGCCTACACATGTTTGCAAAGTTTGAGGTGTTGGCATGTGAAAATGACAGAAAGCTTAGTATGCCTCAATTATAATGCACAGTGCACAATTAAGAATGCAAGACATCACCGATCCTATATATCATTTATTTGTCTTTTAAAAACAATCGGGAAAAAAAGAAAAAACAGTGGGAAAGAAAACTTCTAGGCTTTCCACAGTGAGATCTACATGCAAGTTGCATTGCCATTAGGGAACCACGTTGGAAAATTTCTCTTTCATATAATCTCCTTTGTAAATTATTGAGCTCAATCGTTTACAACTCAGAATACCTGCGTGTCTTATCACATCTGATGACCTTTGAGGGAGCAGGATAAAGAAACACGGTATCCGCAGGTTTGCGTGGGTGGCGTGATGTGGTTTGTGATATTGTGTTCTTGTAAAGAAAGTCAACAACACACAAAAAAGCACTTTCTCCACTTCTGCAGATCGAGGTTTGAAGCTGGTGAACGATTCAACTTGTCATCTTTTTCAAGCATGTCTGTGCGTAATGTTCTTATCAGGACGACCATTAGTGCACTTTATTGCGTATACTGTAGAGATGGCACTTTGGTCTTTGGTTCTACTATTATAAAAATGATCAATAATAAAAATATTCAATAACATGTTAAAAGACAGGAGTTACAGTGACAATCTAGAGACTTTATATATATTTAATATATTTATGTGTGTGTGCGTGTTTGTGTGAATAAATATGTACACAAACATATATGTAAACACATACACATTCACCATGTTTGTGAAACTCATAATAGTAAAAAAGTAAAAAAGAAAAATAATAATAATAAAATAAAAGGAAATGGAAAAAAAAGTGCAAACTGATTCAGACAAGATAATATTCACTAAAACAGCCATAATGCCTGT
>JAQMYL010000023.1:6282854-6293720 GCA_030014365.1 Clarias pachynema | reverse complement strand
TATTTACACATTAAGTTTACTGAAAGTAAAAACAGTTGAAAGTCAGAGGACGTTTCTTTTTTTGCTGAGTATATTTTTGACATTGTACAGAGAATGCCATAGCTATTTTGATTTAGGCCGATTTTAAGGAATAGGGGAGGTATGCCAAGCTCCTTTTCATGCATTTCAGCTCTGCTTTTAACACTATCATCCTGCAGAGATTGGTATCTAAATTGAATGACCCGTAACTGTCGCATTCCATCTGCCTCTGGATAAAAAATATCCTGTTAGATCGCTCACAGGGAGTCGGAGTAGGACGATGTTTTTCCTCAGCCCTTAGCCTCAGTACTGGCCCCCCACAAGTGTGTAATAAACCCCCTGCTCCATTCGATTAGATTGAATTTTATTTAAATAGAGCTTTTGACAGTGGTCATTAACACAAATCAGCTTTACAGAATCAACAACTTTCTACTTTTATGATTGCACCTTCGCCCTCCCAAGATGAAATTCATCAACTGTATCATCTTAGGGTAAGATGAGACCACATGCAGAGATGATATAGAAAGGTTATCAGTGTGGTGTATCAACAAGAACCTGATCCTCAACACCACAAGGACCAAAGAGTTCATTATTAGTTACAGAAGGAACTAAATCTGACCTTCAGCTTATATATCAACAGGGAGTGTATATACTGTAGAGGGTGTTAGAATAGTTTGGCTGAAAAACTGCTGGTGTTGATCTACCCCCTGCTCCATGGATCCATGCAGAGCTTGCTGACCTATTGCAACTCAAGCAGAAAAGAAAGCACTCTAGAGGGTTGCTGCTAACCTAAAAAAAAAAGAAAAAAAAAGAAAAACTTTGGCTGCCCTCTCCCCTCCATGGAGGATCCCTATTGCTCCTGCCGCCTTGGGAAAGCTATCAGCATCCTTAAAGACTCATACCACACAGGACATCACCGGCTTGAACTGCTGCCCTCGAGCAAACGCTACAGGACTTTTAAATCAAGGACACACAGGGGGAAAAATAGTTTCTATACTAGAGCTTGTTGAAGTTAATACTGTTATATCTGAGCACTGTTAAAATAGTTTATTTACTGTAGAGGGTGCAATAGTTATGTGCAAACTATTAAATGCAATATTCCCAATGTAATGATCATCACAATGGATTCATGTATTTTTATTCCTTTTTGTGTTTTTTTTATAGTTGACTTTTTGCCTTTTGCTTTTGTGTGGGCTTTTATTTATTTGTTTACACCATATGAAGTGCTTCCAATTTTGTTGTACTTGTTGTACTTGTATTTTCTACAAAGAAGAAATTCAATTCAATTAAAATCAAGTCAAGAAATTAAATGGCAGATACTGAGTTAATGACAGGTTCTACAACTGTGACAGGACTGATAACCCATAGCAAATGTTCATTTATTGTCTATACAGCAGGCGTCACGGTGGTGTAGTCGTTAGCACTGTCGTCTTGCACTTCCAGGGTCCGGGTTCGATTCCAGACAGTTTCGATCAGTGTGCATGGAGTTTGCATGTTCTCCGCGTGCTTGGTTAGTTTCTTCCGGGTACTCTGGTTTCCTCTCACAGTCCAAAGACATGCAGGATAGGCTAATTGGTGTTCCCTAACTGCCCGTAGTGTGAATGAGTGTGTGAATGTGTGTGTGCCCTGCAATGGATTGGCACATTGTCCAGGGTGTACCCCGCCTCGTGCCCTGGTTCTTCTGGGTTAGGCTCCAGGCCCCCTGTGACCCTGAATACAGGATAAAATAGTATAGACGATGAGTGAGTGAGTGAGTGAGTGTGTGAGTAGGTGAGTGAGTGAGTGAGTGAGTGAGTAAGAGGCTTAAAGGCGGGGTACCCATAGGACCGGTGCCAATCCATCACATACACAAATGCTCATTCACACACTACCGGCAATTTGGAAACAGCAATTAGCCTAATCTGCATGTCTTTGGACTGTGGAAACCGAAGTACTTGGAGGAAACCCACCAAGCACGTGGAGAACATGCAAACTCCATGCACACAGACCCTGTGACTAGTTTTTCTCTGTTGGCTTAAAGAATGTAATTACTATAGTAAAGTCAGACATTTTGCTCTCTGCTGTAGGCTAATTCAATTCAAATCAATTGCTTCACTTCACAGTCACTTCCCACTAGCTAGTCATTAGTCATGCATGCATGGTAATGATTGGCTTACCGTAAATATCATTTTAATAAGGTTCAATCAGAAATTGTGCTGTAATTTTATTTACTAGACATTTTGTCCAATGGAGAACAATAAGCATTTAATGTCATTATCTCTTAGCAATAAGACCAGATTCTTAAAGTGCTCTGATATAATCAAGTCATCTATTTAGCCTGACTTTCCAATATTCAAGCTATCTAATTTCAGACAGTGCTTGTGTGGCACGTCAGAATGGTGTTTACAGTTCAGGTCTTAGATATTTAACTTGTAATATTTTAATGCAGGCCTTCCAGCCTCTATTCAAAATAACCGACACACACGTACCAAGCTCATTATTGTGGAACATTTTTACTCATGCACACTCATGCAGTTATCCACTCATGTGAAGGCAGTTGGATGCGTAAAGTTATGGAACTACAGGCCAAGAACTTCAGTTAATTTGTACATCAATGGACAGAATGGGGAAATTATGACCACAGTGACTTTTTAAATTCAAAAGCGTACTTGAAATGGTGTATGAAATGTAAGACAATATGTATGAATCAAAATGATTAGAATGATCTAAAATGATCTACATCTTCTGGGATGAGCTCCAGGCCCCCGTGACCTTTGTACAATGCACAATATACAATAGAAAATGTATGAGTTGTGCAAACAATAATGTGTTTCACATATGGACATGAAGTGATGTGTGGATGTTCTTTCAATACAGTATTTGTTGATGTGAAGTAGGGTGTAACAAGTTTGCAAAGAGCATGTTAGTGCTTTTTTAAAGCAAATTACATATGATGAAGGTCAGCTGTTTATGACGCAGGAGGTGTTTCCATGTTGTGAAGAATCTAAAATGATTGTTCCTGTCCATTTTCTGGATCTTGTAGGGTGATCAAGGGTGCACCAATGATTGTTCTCTGCTGTTTTTATAGTCTGTTCCTGTCCTGTATTGTGCCTGCTCCAAACCATGCAGTGATGAAGGTGAAAACCATTGATTCGATGGCTTCAGTGTAGAACTGCATCAACAGTTTCTGTGGCAGACCATACGTCCTCATGTTAGTTGACAAAAGACTAATATTAGGAACTGTTTAAGAACTGTGGCCCCAATCAAAAACAAACAAATGTCAATGTGTTGTAGGATGTAGTGCATCCCATGTCTACTGTGTCATCCACCTACAGTACAGTACCTCTTTGGTTGGTAGGCATACTGCAGGGATCCATCAGCATTGCTGTGATGTTCTTCAGGTGGGCCAATATCTGTACAGTAGCTCAAAGGTCTTAATAATGACAGATTTCAGAGCAACAGGCCTGTGGTCTTTCAGTCCTGATGGAGGGTTTCTTGGGGATCAGGATGATGGTGGAATGTTTGAAACAGAAGGGGATTTCACACAGTGATCTGTTAAAGATATGGGTGAAGATTGGACCTATTTGGTCAGCAGCTCAGAGGAGGAGACACCATCTGGGCCATGTGCTTTCCTGATCTTTGAAGTTTGGGGAACTGGAGGAGCAGTTTTACATCTTTTCACGAATTGCAAGTGCAGCTTGAGTGTTGGGGGATTTTTGTCAGAGGTGTGATGATGGCAGTCAGTGAGCTGGGTTGGATGAGAGGTGTGAAGATGTTCTTTTCAAACCTGAAGTAGAAGGTATTGAGTTCATCAGCGAAGTCTTTCTTTGCCTCAGTGGGGACTGATGGTCTCCCGTAGTTTGTGATGTCTTGCAGGCCTCTCCACAGTGATGTAGAATCGTTAGCTGAAAGCTGTTTTTGAGCTTGAATGAATAGCATAGAATGACGTCTCTGTGATCTTTTAGGAGGAAAGAAATGGAGGAATAGAATAGTTTTGGATTAGCAAGTTTAGTTCAGCATTCACATTTGCAATAACAAGCTCAAGCCAGAGCGTGAATGCTCGTTAGAGTGTCCTGTAAAGAGGTTGAGATGGACAAGTGTGTATGACACTAACAGTCGGCCAAACTGTCGGTTGACAAAGCAGCGGATGCCATGAAGACAGAGAGAGTCAAAGGCATTAGGTGGTATGTGAGCATGAATTTGTAAGACCTGATTATTTTGCATGCTCTGAGGGACATCATACTGGTGTCAAAGATCGTGTCTAATTAGTTATGACCTCCCGAAATGAGGAAGCACCACATACAGCTGAGAAAGCACAACTGTAGTTGTTTATTTATGTGCTATGTTGAATACAGAGTTGAGTGGCAGGTGTAGTACATAAAGGAATACGTCAATACCTGTTTTCGTGTTATTGCAATTTTAGATTCTAGATACAATTCCTTTTAGTTTTTGTTCTTTCTTGCATCTTTTTAAATCCTATTTAGCATCATATAAAATCTTAATAACTTTCTGGTGGGAACTGTTGAACCACTCACCCATAACTCATCTCTCATCCATCATCTCTTATACAGTTAAAGTTGGAACACAGGAGGGGGCAAGGTGGCATAGTGGTTAGCGCTGTCAAATTCGCAACACCAGGGTTGGGTTCTATTCTTTCAGGTCTGTATGTGTAGAGTGTGTAGGCTGTCCCCACGCATGGTGGTTTTCCTTCTGGTACTTAGTTTCCTCCCATAGTCAAAAGACATGCAGTCTAGATTGACTGAAGTTTCCAAATTGCCCATAGTGTGTTAGTGTGTATGAGCTGGTGCAGAGCAATGGGTTGGCACCACCTGTTGGGTGTAGCCAACCTTGAGCCTGAGTTCTCTGAAATAGGCCAAATGTGACCTGCACGGGATAAGTGGTGTGATCCTACACAATGAAAGGATGACTGGATGGAAAACTGAAGGAAATCAGTGTAGTAAGGAATAAAACATTTTGAGAAGTGATGTTACATGTCAAGGTTCATTATTATCCAATTTAAACATGTCTGCAGTTTCCTCCTGGTCAAAGTGTCTAATACATGTAATGACAATAATTACATGTCTCTAATACTGCAGAAATTTGTCAATTATTGCAATTTCCAATATATTAATAAAATATGTAAACTTTTCTATCTATTTATAGTTGCATGCTTTTAGTTCCTTCCCTTAACTTACAACAGCAATAAACTGGCATTTCATCACCAGCCTCTCTGTTTTAGTTTGTTTTACATCCGAAATGCACATTTCGTATTCTATTTTTTACGATTTTGCTGTAAAAGTTACTGACCCTTATCTACCCTTATATGGTGGAAACTTCTTCCATAAATGTTAAATAATTGCTTTCTTAAAGAGCACTTCAACCGATTAATGATTATACATTTCCGTTCTTTAATAGCATATTTTGAATACTTTTACTTTATTATAGTCCTTTAATCATGTGCCGCGTTCAAGTCTCGTGAAGCTGTTACTATAGAAACACTAAAATATTAGAAGTATGTATTAATAATGTGATTTAAATTACAGCTGGAACTCTTGTCCTAGCTGCTGTTACAGAAATTTATTCAGTACCTTCTTACCGAGGAGAATTCGACCATGTTGTGCTCTGACAAGCACGTCTCTACTTTTGTGACTGTCATGTATCTGGGTCAGCCATAAGGGAGAACTTATAAAAATCCTGGAACAAAGGCGCAGACACATGCTCACTTTGAGTCTAACACAGAAGCCTGCTTGGTCATGGAGATAAATCGATAAAGGCATTTTGTAGAGGCAGGACACTGAGTGTCGGCGAGTGTGTTGGGGTGGCTGATGAGGTGATGAAGAGATATGGCAAATCTTTTTTTTTTCTCCATCTAGCTATTGAAACGAAGCTTTTATGTAGTAATCCAGCCAGCATGAGTGCTAGAAACACACACGAGCATTTTGAAAACCCACAGCTCTGATCCCAGAGCAGAAGTGAAAACACTAAACACAATATTGTCTACATGGGTATAAGATTTGTTGTGTCTATCAAATAGCTACTCTTGACATTTTCTTATACAGTGTTGCTTGTACATGGTGTTATAGTGTTAGCTTAATACATACATGTATGTCTCTAGGGCTTAAAAAGAAACAACATCAGTTCTAGCGCAACCGATGGCTTCAGCTTAGCCCACACACTGCTGCGCTTCATTTTCAAAATCACTTTTTGTAACGGCTTGATGCTTTCAGAAATTTCAAAATGGGCAAGAAGAGCAAATTCTAAAGGCTTTCATCTTTGCCAAAGCTGATTTTGATATAAAACCTTGTTGTAAGTAACAAGGTTATCGCTCTCTTTTTGTTTTTTTGTTTGGTGTTTGAGCAAATTTGAACCTGAGATTGTTCATTTAAGCTGAAAGCACTGTAATTAAAAATATTCTCTTCAACTCTCTTAATTCATGGATCGTTTTAGGGAATTTGTCTTCCTGACTGGCCATGTGCGTCATTGCATCGCTCATGCACAAAAGAGCATCTACATCTTAAAACATGGGCCAACATCATAAAAGCAAAATTGTTTTAGGTTTATAATTGTTTAATAGGCCATTTTATGAAGTGCGAACATTCTGGCGAGCTAAAAATTATCATTCATGTGGAGGACGGAATCGTGATTTTCATCTCCATTTCAAGAATGTCAACCCTGTAACACAATAGTGTTATGTGTATCTCTATACAGTTTAAGATCTGCATAACTATATAGTTTATGGATTCAGAATTCTAGGCTTTCTGCAAAGCAAATGAATTGTGGTCCTCAAATTTGTATATGTATATATGTCATTTATATGTCTGTTAAATCTAAATAAAGTCTTATACTGTAGTTATAGCCACATGAATATCCATGAATTCCTTTATCCTTTTCATTCATTCGTTCATTTTCAGAAACCACTTTAACCTGGACAGAGATTTGATAGATCCAAAACCCCATCCCTAGGACACTGTGTGCATCACAGAGGAACATGCATCCAGGGAACAAAGCCCACAAGGCTCACACACACACACACACACACAAACACACACACACACACACACACATATCCTGGAGGACCGTGGAGGTGCGAGGCTACACTGATAACCACTACCCTGCTGTCCTGCAGATTGGAAAACTAAACCATAATATATAATACTGTAAAGAAGAAAAAAAGCGGAAGAGTTCTGCGAGAGTAACCTTTAGAAAGTGTGGTATGAGAATTAACTTATAACATATGAAAAGAGTGAAAAATGTGATGAAAAAAGAGAAACAGCTTTAAACAGCTAATCTCTGAAACGTGGTGCCATGGACATGTGTGACAGCCAGATCTTCTTCACTTCTCTTTATAGGAGATGAGATTTCTACAGAAAAAAGCAGGATGAATTACCTATATACCTAATAGCAGGATGTGAGTTTTTCAACATTCTCACACTTTATATGAACTATAAAATAAAAATGTATATAATACAAGTGACTCACTGTTAGGTTTATTGTCCTTTCCTTCACTCAGGGCAATATGGTAACATAACAGAGAAAATATAACTAGAATTCTTTATATTGACTATAGCTGTCATTAGAGTGGCAGATTTATGGTAATAACACAACAAAGATGGGAAGCAAATGCACACTTTATTGTAAATAAATTTGATATTCAGAATCAGCTTTTCCACAGTGCCACAATAACAGCACAGTCTTTTCAATATTTCATTACTATGCTTCAAAAATGCAGTGACTTTTGAGATAAGAGAATTTTAGTTACCATTAATATAGTATAAAAATAAATCTAAACCAGGCTGTGTACCTGCCTACGAATATTTGTATTTGTGTACTGTATGTACTCTATGCGTGTGATTGCATGTATGTGTATGTACTGTATGAGCATGTAGAGTATATATTGTGGCGTGGGCGGGGCGGCGGCTGACGACCATCATGCCTTGCGGGGGTTCTCTATGTGTCCACCATTTTAGAGAAGGGTGTTTAGGTTAACGGCTTCGGCCAAGTTTATGTGTGTGTGTAAAAATGTGCTCCGTGCGTGACCTGTATGTGTGTGCTGTGTTCAATAAACTACTCCCCAGCCATTTGCATTGGGGAGCAAGTAAGCTCACTCGTCCTCCAAGATCCCTGCTAGCGTCGAAAAATGCTACAATATGTATGAATATATTTAAGTCATTCATTTTCAGTAGCTTTTTAATCATGGTTTGGGTTGTGGAGGGTCAAGCAACTGTCCAGTATATACTGTGTGCAAGGACATACAGTACCAGTCATAAATCTGGACACAAGTTTGGATTATTTTCTACATTCTAAAACAATACTGGATTTTGTCTACAAAATAACACTTATGGCATCAATTAATTAAGTAACCCATAAAGCACCAAGACAAATCTGGCCCATATATGCATATTTTGGATGCCTTCAGAGTTGTTTTACAATGTAGAAAGGAATAAAAATCAGGAAAGACCATGGAATTAGATGGGCCGTCCAAACTTTTGACTGGTAGTGTAAACTATAGGGTCACTTGTCCAATTTTTCTCTTTAGCTTGTTGAACATTCTGTTCCATTCTCCATTTACTGTCACACTTCTGGGAAGTAGCAATGGGAATTTTTCATAATTTTACTGAGTCTAAAAATGAATGAATCTTTTTTGAGTCATTTAGTTCATTTCGTCCTTTAGAAATAAAATAAAATGTTACATTTTCAATAAACAGACCCCCAACACGTCTACATACACAAATTTTGGCTCTAGTTTCATTAATGAAAATATTACAATGCAGCTAAGGACATATTATAATAAACAGAATGAGCAGCTCACCTCTCATATCTTCTAGTCCGAGTCGTTCGTTCTTTTGAATCTATTGCACTGCATAGTCACGTGACAAAAAAAAAAAAAAAAGAACAACTAGGACTTGAAGACTGATTTCCTGTGTACTACTAGCTTGTATGTGTGCAGGCACATACTGTAACAGGAAGCTGTTTTGTTCGTCGCTAATGCTAACTTTTTCTTTTGTTTGCTTTTTATCTAGCTTAAGCACACAGGTTCTGCATCATAAAGTCTTCCTTTAATGTGGAGTGTGATTGTTTCAAAGCTGTGGTGCGTATATACAAACTCCAACTCAACTCCAATGTAAGGAAAGTAGGAAAATCTTTTACTATGGGTAAGGAAAATCTTTTTTAACAGAAAACTTTCACTAAGGCCATGTAATGTGTTAACAACTGTCTTGCCAAACTGTTTTATCTGTATGTTAAAACTGTATATATTGTGAATTAACCACCCAAAAGGATTTAACAATTTAAAACTCCTTTTTTTTGTTCAGTTTTTGTACTTCGTACATTAGGTTATATAATCAAAAGCACATTTGTAGTCTTTCCCTCATTAGTGTGTAATATGTCTTATGTGTGGATGGCTATGTACTATATGAAAAGGGCTGACATTTTATATTACATTTTCATCTTTTACTCTCAAATTCAATGTATTGGACCACTGAGCCAACAAAATGTGTCACTCTCCATTTACTTTGACATTATTCTGTAATGGATCATAATATTTTGGCAGCAGCAGCAGCAAATAGGACAAAATGCATCAAAATGTGTTTTCGGTACCTGCAAAAAATAGATCACATACAGTACAGTATGAGAGATATGAAGCTTATCCATTAGCCACCCTATATGCATGTCATCTCTATTTGATGAGAACCTCCAAGGACACGTCTCAGAAGAGAATTTCTCTTTTAAATATAAAAAGATTTAACTGTGATGAGCATGTATGTATCAAAATACTGTTTGTAATTCAATAATGTTCAAATTATAATTTTTTTTCAAAAGAGCCTTTAATTGAATAATTACTGCAGTAATTAATACGTTTTAGCTCTCACAAATTATTTTAACCCTAATTAATGCCTTAAGTGTCTTCTCGTTTCTTAAACAAACATGTCAGAAAATATATTGCATGGTCGTAGAAAAGATGTTCCTGTGTATCAGAAAAAGCACATTATTACCTTGCATCAATCAAGGAAATTGCTGGAATTGGGTTAAGAACTGTTTAAAAACTCAACAGCTGTGTGTGGCCTTAGGAAAACCATTTGTTAGTGAGACTTATCAGAAAAAAAGATGCTTCAGTTTGCTAGGTAGCCTGTGGTTATGTGATCTGATTAGACCCAATTGAGTCTATTCCATTGTGGTAAGAAGGAACGTGTATGAAACGATGCACCCATGGTGCATACTGTAGTGCCCACTGTTCAAGCCTCTGGAGGCAGTGTTATCATCTGGGGCTGCTTCAGTTGGTCAGGTCCTGGCTTAACAACGCACTGTATGTGGCATAAAAATGAAGTCAGTTCATGACCTGAATGTACTGAATGATCAGATGGAGATTAGGTTAAGTGGCGTTTCCAAATTGCCCGTAGTGTGTGAGTGAATGTCTGTGCTTGTGCTCCCTGTAATGAACGGCCACACTGTCCAAGTGTACCTCGTCTAATGCCCAGAGTTCCAAAAAAAGTGAGTGTATATAAAACATAAACTGCACATCTCTCCATGAGTATGCATGCACATACTGTAGTACAGACAAGTTTGTTAAAATGAAGTTGCCTTCCACCTTATTTTTCACTTTTATCTTTATAATTTGATTCCATTCCACCCATCAGCTCTTGGTTGGCTTTTGAGATTTCTTCTAAAACTCAAAAAGAGATGTGTTTGAGATTACCAGACATCCACCTTTTTATGATGTAATTGCTGCATAGGAAAAATGTAGATATTATATTACAGTATATATATATTATATTATATTATATTATATTATATTATATTATTCATTCATTCATTCATTTTCTATACCGCTTAATCCTGTGTTCAGGGTCGCGGGGGACCTGGAGCCTATCC
>JAQMYL010000023.1:6259704-6275629 GCA_030014365.1 Clarias pachynema | reverse complement strand
GTTTCGATTGTTGGTGTACCTTGTGATTTTTTTCAATTAAAAATGTACCTTGGCTCAAAAAAGGTTGAAAAACACTGCTCTAGATCTCAATTTGATCGAAGCTTATCCCTGCGGATTTGGGATTGGATGCTTCACAGACAGGGTGGCAGTCCACCAAAGGTCACAAAAGCATGCACAAATTCACAAATTACAGGCAATTAGGAAACTGAAATACCTTTATTGAGAATTTACAATGAAACATTTGGCAAATTGCACAGACGCCACACACAATCATCACTGCAGAAGGACTGACTATTATTAATGAATAGTTTGCACAAATTAAATTAAATGTGGGCGGTGTGGTTTCCATCACAAGTTGTCATGGAGTCCAAACAATTTTGACTTTAAGTAGAAAAGTGTTTAAAATTTGCAATAAATAAAATTATTTATGGCTTTATGGAAAGATGTATCCAGTGTACAGTGTATATATCAGTATTTCAACTAGTAGTTAAGAACAACAGGAGGATACTGTCAAGCTGTACTAAACATTGCACCTATACTATAAGTCTTTCTCCACAGATGTACTAGCATTTCACCTACCAAATTGCACCCCAGGGATACTCAGTGGTTGAGGCATTGGACTATGGTTCAGAAGATAGTCCAATGAACTGTTGGGCCCTTGAGCAAGGCCCTTAACCCTCAACTGCAGATGTACAGTATAATGAGATCAAAATGTAAGATGCTCTGGATAAGGGCAAGTGCCAAGTGCCTAAATAGAAATACTGACTGATCAGAACTAAATCTGAATGATGAGCTGTTTAAAGTGTGTTTGATTTTTAAAACTACAGCAGGGTACATATACATCATGACCGGTTACTGAGAACACTCGTCTCAAGTTTTGAGTCTTATTCACCAAACCACAAAGACTAACTACTGCTAAAGGCTGATAATATCAACAAAGCCTCAAATGTGTTTTTATGTAAAGTATTTATAAGCAGTGTCACATAGTGAGACATTTAAATCCCAATCCAAAGACCATTTCCCAATTCCCACCTGTTATTAGCATATAGAGGCATTTTCGTATCTAACGACATAAAAGACATTAATCTTCAGATTAAAAAGAACCAGGCACTACCTTGGGGAGAACCATTAATAAAAGCATACAGTAGTCTGCTGAAATTGAACTAACAGGCCCTCGAGTCCTGATTTAGAGCTGAATACTGCAAACCATAACACATCGATTCTCAAACAAATTAAATTTTATTCAGTATGACTTTATTCCTTTATTATATACTCTATGGCCAAAAGTATTTGGACACCCGCCTGACCACTCTCATACCGTACATACTTCTTGAACATCCACATGTAGTCACCCTTTGCTGTTTTAATAAACTCCACGCTTTTGGAAAGGATTTCCATTAGATTTTGGGGTTTTGTGTTCTTTAATGAGGTTACATACTGATTTTGGGAAAGGAAGCCTGCCAGGCACGTACAGTAGTCTGCATTTCAATTCATCCCGAAGGTGATCAGTGGGGTTGAGATCAGAGCTCTGTGCAGGAAACTCGAGGTCTTCAAGACATATTATGTCTTCATGTAGCTCGCTTTGTTCAAAGCAGCATTATCATGCCAGAACAGGTGTGGGCCTCCATGAAGAGAAGCTATAATGATACAGAATAAAGACATTTTAGACAGTTGGGTTCTTTCAACAGTTTGGGGAAGAACCATGTATTGGTGTGATGGTCAGGTTCGCCACAAATTTGAGCAAAACCCTTATACAGCGGTGATTTAACTTCCTCATTTAAAAAAAAATATAATGACAATTAAGATAATAAGAATAATTTTTTATTTTATGCAATGAAATTGCTATCCAAAAATCAATATTTAGGCAGAGCCCGGTTCAGTTCCCGACTCTGTGTGCATGGAGTTTGTATGTTCTCCCCGTGTTTGGTGGGTTTCCTCCCAAAGACATGCAAATTATGCTAATTGCCGTTCCTAGTTCAAGGTGTGCCCTAAGCCTCCTGAGATAGGCTCCAGGCTCCCCGCGACCCTGTATACAGGATTAAGCAGTATAGACGATGAGTGAGTGAGAGTCAGTATTTATTCTTTGAAACCGAGCGGATCTGTCTGAGTCAAAAAGATGTCTGCAGTAGCAACTCTGGTGTCACTTGCTTAATGCATGCTTGATTGCTTTACTTACAACTTATTAGCCAGATAGACTAGAAGTAATTTGTGACATCACCTCTTTTGTGCACAGGCAGAACTATAATACGTTGTGTATGTTATTGTAATACTTTTAGCTATTTTAACTAACAATTTACTAAAAATTGTGACTAATAATGAATTAATTAAAGAATTAAACATTATGTTTAATCTAAGTTTAATATAATTCAAGATTCAAGATTCAAAGAATTTTATTAATCCCAGAGGGAAATTGCTTATGCTCGGTTACAGGTGCTCACAGTTGTTATCTAAGGAAAGGTAAAGGTAATAAATAATAATAATAATCTCCAGGGGGAAAAAAAAAGACATTTTATTGTATGTTGGAACAACTATAGTTTAATCTATCCTGTTTCTTCTTCCATGACATGAAGCCATGTATTGTTATTGTCTTTTTTTAAAAGACAGACAGTTATTGTCTTTTTTTACAGATCTTTTTTTTTTTAAATGACAGAATTATGCAAGGCGTGATAGGAAAATTTTATGTTTTGATGTAATGCACAGATAACGAGCTTGAAAAAAAAAGTGAATAACTGGAAATAGTTATGAATGTGTATGTTCCAGAACTGTTTATCCACGCTTTTCGTTTTAATTTCTCAAACTAGTTTGCAGCGATGATGTAAAAGCAATTTAATCTTACTTTTTCAGACAGGGTACTTTTTTTGAGTGGTGAATTATTATTAACTTTAAGGCTTTTCTATACCTCCAATGGTTAGAACACCTTTTACACAACTTCCTTTATAAGGACCGTGAGATGGTCCTCTGTAATGACACTATTGAGCCATTATTCAGACATAATATACTGTACTCATGTTTTTTTATGTTGAACACAACTCATTAACACTTTGTTCCAGCTTCAATACAAATTCCACAGCCATAATTTCTTTCTTTATTGCTTTGCTTAGATTGACAAGGTACATGCTGAACAATCTTCATCACGTTTCTGTAAACTCTCAGCAGCAGCGTTAAATGAGAATGAATCAGACTAAGAGTTACCACAAAGACAATTCCCTTTTCTCTGCTTATTTAGTCTGAGCAATCCGACGTTTTACTATTCCTACATCCAAACCATTAAATCTATCCAAGCTTTCAGAGACGATGAATCACAGTGGCAGAAATTATTTAGTGCACTCAAGATTCAAGCTCTTTAGAAAAAGACGCCTCATTGAAACCCTTTTCTTTATACTGCAGCACTTTTAGCAATTTTACTCCACATAGGACATGTTTTACTATGTAATATACTTATTTAGAAGTTATGGAAAAGTTGCTAAATTGCACAGGTACTTGCATTTTCATATTTTAATTGGATTGTATATGGAGTAAGATAGAAACGTGTTGTAGCATCGCTTGTGACTTTTAAACTCGTGATTATGAAGATATGTGAGGATGTGAATGAACATTTCACCATTCAGTCGGATCATTCAGATGAGAAGGTCATGGAATTCCTTTGTAAGGGTCATGTTATCAGCTATTATACCCCAGCAATGATGAATTGTGTAATCAGAAGATGTTAATGACTTTTTAAATAGCAGCAGCAGCTCTGACCGTAGTGCCAGCTGTAATTCAAATTAAATCATAAAGTTTCATTCTAATACATTAGCATTAACTCATTCACAGGGACTTATCATTTCCACATATTGCACACACACCTGAATAAATATTAAAGGGATTAAAATATTTTCTTTTTTGTTGTAAAAAAAAACACATCATATATATATATATATATATATATATATATATATATATATATATATATATGTGATTGTAAGGTCTTGTGTAAGGAGACATATTTAACATTTGAGATAGATATAATTTAATATTGAACACTACCAGGCACTTTCTCCTTCTCTTTCATTGTTTTTCAACATTGTACATGAATACTCAAGACATCTCTACTATGATAGAACACATGGAATTATGTAGTGAACAAAAATGTGTCCCAGAATATGTTTTCTTAGTTAGATTTTGTAAATAACTACATTTGAGTTAATGAACATTCCATTAAGTACATAGAAAAGACAGTCCATCATTACTTTAAGAAGTGGAGGTCAATCAGTCTGAAAAATCTCAAGAACTTTGAATTTGTCCTCAAGTGCTATCGCCAAAACCATCAAACGCTATGATGAAACTGGCTCTCATGAGGACCGTCTCAGGAAAGGAAGATCAAGAGCTACCTCTGCTGCAGAGGATAAGTTTATTAGAATGACCAGACTTAGAAATCACGATTTACAGCACCTCAGATTAGGGCACACATAAATGTTTCTCAGAGTTCAAGCAGCAGACATATTTCAACATCCACTGTTCAGAGGAGACTGTGTAAGTCAGGACTTCATGGTTGAATTGTGGCAAAGAAACCATTACTTCAGAAGAACAACAAGAGGAAGAGACTTGGTTGGGCCAAGAAACACTAAGAAAGAACATTAGATCAGTGAGAAATTGTCCTTTGGTCTGATTAGTTCAAATTTGAGATGCCATGTCTTTGTTAGACGTACTGTAGAGAGGCTGATCAGATGATTCCCGAATGTGTGGCTCACACTGTGAAGCATGGAGGAGAATGTATGGTGGTGTTGGGGTGCTTTTCTGGTGACACTGTTGTTGACTTGTTAAAACTGAGGGCACACTTAACTACTGTAGCATGGCTACAACAGTGCCAGTACTTTACAGCGACAGGTCACCCCATCTACTTTGCACTTTGTGGGACCATTATTTGCTTTCCAATAGGACAATGACTTCAAACACACCACTAGGTTATGTAAGATGACCTGGCATAAACAATCACCAGATCTAAACCCACTTATTATGGTTTGGGATGTGTTTTTATAAAAGAGCGAAGGAAAAGTACTGAACAAGTGTGAATAACAATGTCATCAATGCAAAAGGTGGCTACTTTGAATAATCGAAAAAATATAATATATTCTGGGTGGTTTATCGATTACATATTTGTTCTGTCATAATTTCAGTGTCTTCGGTATTCATATAAAAGGTTGAAAATGTTAAAAATAAAGGCAAAACATTGAATAAGAAGGTGTGTCCAAACATCTGACTGGTATATACAGTATAATTTCAGTACTGGTACTGAAAGTGTCAGTGTAATAGTAGAATATGAACAATTGAAGAATGACTCATGGAATGTAAAGTGTTAAAGGTGCAAAACATTAAGGATGGAATCATGGAATGTGCATCACACTAACTCCAATCAATGGAGCAACAATAATATGATGAGTTGCAATTGGTTCATTAAGCCAGGGCAAAAACGTAACATTTTATATCCAAAAAGCTTGGAATAGACTCTAGTGGACAGTAATGTCCCAGCACAGCGAAGGACTTTTGTAGAAGCTAATCAGTGTTTGTAAGAAAGTTTAGAAAGTGTTTTCTTTCCAAAAAGAGGTGCAAACTCATAAAACTGGTCAAGGAATGTGTAAAGGTCACAAACACAAACACACAGAATATGATAAAAATGTGCATATCACCTTCAATAACAATTCGCAAATATTTTATTTGACAGTGGATATTAGATTTTCCTCTAGAATTCCATTTGCACATGACATTTTCGCTTTTTTTTTTGTACCATGCCTGGTACAGTTCTTTCAAATCCAGCAAGGATGCTGTTGAAAACGGCACTTTTTTAATTGTTGGTAGTTTTATTTCCCATATTCATAAAAAAAAAAAAGTAAATTAAGATTTATTTACTCAAAAAAAACAACTTTTCATTGTCTTAGGACAAACTTTCAGCATTTATAAGAAACAGGGATCTGTTTTCTTTCCTTACCATGAGAGACCCTGAGCTGATCCTTATATTCGTGCTGGGATTTTGATTTGAATCAGGCTGACATTTTCAGTCCAACTTTTTCCGTGGCACCCGGAGTAGCACTTAATTACTTCAGAATAAATAGTGAAGTGAACTTAGTCTGTGTAGTGCAGTGTTGGGTGTACCGTGTTACAAAGTACAAAGTAACGCGTTAGAGTACTTGGATTACTTTTTTGATGTAACGATTAATCTAACGCGTTAGGTCCGCCATTTAAGTACTCAGTAATTTAGTTATATTTTCAAAAATGTAATCCGGTATTCCGACAATTTACATAATCCGTGATCCAGACAGCCAGATTCCGTTGTGTGTGTGTGTGTGTGTGTATGTGAAAGTCGTCCTACAAGCCCCGCCCCCGATAACCGGAAAAAAGTATGTGGTTCACTCGTTCTGTCTCGTTGCTTGCTAAACTGCTTAATGACCGCAGTTTAGCTTTTGCACAACTGAGAAGTGAGTGAATTAGTGAGACAAGACACACGAGTTATGCAGTGTATTCTAGATATCCTGAGGCACCAATAGGTAATCAACATAAAAACTTTAGTATTATGGTTCTCTGCAAAAAAAATACAGACGAGTCTCTTGGTGAATATTGCAATTACTGAAACTGCAAAGACGTAAACTGCATCATTTGTCAGTGCTAACATATTGCCAGGTAACAAAGACGTGCAGCAGCCAATAAATGGAATAGGCGGCAGAGTCATGCAGAGCACGGTGGTGTCGTCTCGCAGCAGAGTCCTCGGTTCAATCTTGAGTCTGGGTTTGTATTTGTGAAGAGATCTCTACTGGGTTTTTCAGTTTCCTCCCACTGTCCATTACAAATACACGACTCTATACTAAACTGAGGAATTAGCAAACATATGATGAAAATGACCTCATATGTGATTCACCTGCTGACATTCAGAAGTTCTGCCACTAAGGGTAAATTATCTAAGGCTATATACAGTTTATTTTTTCCTGTGCAAAAAAAAAAAAAAAAAAAGGTCTTAATATACATACTCCTTTGGTGATTCTCAAATCAACTAGTTTGAGGCTGAGCCTGAGAACTTCCAATCTCCACCTGCTGATTTTTGTTTTTTTAGTTATGAAATACATTTTATGCCCTAAAGGAGCCAAAAAGAGATGGCACACTGTACGATCTGTCCCCCTGGCAATCTCAGTACCCCACCCCAGATTGTTAGGTGTCATATGCTTCAGAAATGTTTAAAAAAATCTTTTAAATATATTTCATGTGAAAAAAAAATCCAATTATCTTTTTAAATATTTTTTTAACCGCAGTGTAATGAATTCAGTAAATCCATTATATGTATTTGTAGAATTAGAACGTTTGAATGTCAGACTATGAATCAGCATTATTATCAGACAGAAATCTATCAGTCTGTTAAACAAACAAACAAAAGCCAGTGAGTGATCTGGAGTAAACACTATGGCTGTATTTCTCCAAATGCTCTGAAATCTATCAAGGATTCTGTTGAGAATAGTCTATTCTTAAACCTGTCATGTATAACTGTTTTAGACAATCATACCAAGAATAAAATGCCCACCAAGGTATCAATTAATAATGATTAATTATTAACAGCCATTATTTAGCAAATCTATTGGCAGGTGATGTATTTATTTATTGTTTTTGTCCATTTATGTCTTGTCTGACAAAACCTTATTTTCAAATTATTAAATAAATAAATAAATAATAATAAAAATGTTTAGTTTTCAGTGGTATTATTGCCAAGCAGTTTTTTTTTAAATCATTAAAGTCAGTCCATACATTCAAAAAAACATTTCATGAAAATTAATACTTTTACAGACTATACCTGAATAGATTTATCTCAGTCTAAATATTTTAAACACACATGGTCCAACAATGATCGGTGTTATTTGTCCAATATGGGTTCTGCTTTTATCTTACATCTTTAACCCTCTGTGGAGCTTATTATCACCAAGACCACATATACTGTACAATTATGTAAATATATAATTCTTTTAAATTCAGACAAACCATTAGTGTTGCAATTCAAGGCCTTATTTATAAATATATTTATATGTATATACAGCATACAGTATATATTTAAAAAATAGTTATACACATTTATAATTTCTACTTTATCTACTTCATAACCATGCATTATATCTAAACGGCAACAATAACACTGACAACAATGTTACATAACGATATCTGTTACATGATATATGGCACAAAGATATTATTTCAGGCTTAATGTGGGGACATTATAACATTGTGCCATTATTAAAAAGGCTTTGAAGAGAGAGAGATATTAAAAGAAGAATCCAGAAATTTACTTAAAGACGAGAAGGTGACCGCGGCCCACAGGAAAATGCTATACTGGGTGACCAGTTGTTGATGACACTGCCTACTCTAACGTGCTGCCACTATAATGTAGATGATGAGGCTGCCTACTGCCTCCTGTACAAACAATTACTGCTGTCCAGAACACCGACCATCCGCCCAAACAATCAAACGAACATGTGGTTAAATACTGCTAAAAACTGATAAAATCCATGCTCACACTCTTAATCATGTATTTACTTTCACATAATTGATAAATAATTACATCACTGCCTTATTTGGTGGCACAATGGCTTAGTGGTTAGCACATCCAGGTTGCTTGTTCGGTTCTCATCCTCAGGTCTGTATGCATGGAGTTTGCCTGTTCTTACTGTACTTTGTACGTTTCTCCTGGGAATAAATACAATGGTCACCATTGGCCTCCACAGCCCCTAGTAGGACTACAGAGGTTCCTAGATAGATGGATGGCATAGCTTTATTTAGGTGTTTGATTAAACATTTATTCATTGAATTGCGTATTAAATGATACAGTAATTTAGCAATTAATAATAGTTTATGTTGCATTTTTTATGTCACAGCATCACACAAAACTGGCTGGCTTGCAGTATTTATATATTTGCATGTGAAGTTTAACCTGCACCATAAAAACAAAATGTTGATTAAAAGCAATGTTATGAACGGTTATGTGCGGGATTTAATAATCTACTTTAAAATACGCTATGTAAACAAAAACCTGCACCAATAGATATTAGTTAGAAAAGCTAAACTGAACATATTTTCTGGGATCAGTCCATATTTTCACCACAGAAATAACAGCGCTGTAGTGGTATAAGTGAATTTTAATGTGCTGGAGTCATTTAAAGACAAAACGTAATTTTTATGTGTTCTACATTTTACGATTTCTCAACTGTGATTTGGCTGACTACGAAAGAAGTACAACTTAAAACATAAAAATGTGTAAACATAAACTTTTCTATATCCTCCCTTTCCCATTAATTGTAATAAGATGAAATGGCAGATTAGTCATTCAAAGATTCAGATAGAGTCAAAATCTTGCCATGAACCAGGTACATTGTGTACAATATCCTGATATTTAGCCACCAATCAAGTGGAAAACGATACCATATAAATGTTGTCACACCAAAACAAATTAGTTTTTTCAAATTACAGTTAAAAAAAAAAAAGGGTTTCATCTTTGTTGCAGACAGACATGTATGTGGACTTCAACATGAAACAATAACATTAATGATTACATTAAAGCTGATCATCTTAATTTTAGCTTTAACCTTTTAATTATTTCTACAAACTCTTTAACCGAAAACAACGGGTACTAACGCTGGTGTGTATACAGTTGAGGCTTTTATTATTGCCTTGGCTAGACTTCCTGTATGAACGTTTTACGTCATAAAACAGCGACGACGCACACGGATATGGGTTAAATTCTAAATGCATCATTCTTCCCTGTGTAGGCGCACTACATATGTTATGATCCAACGGCTTCTAAGGGAAAATGTAGGGCACTTGGATGCAATTTGGGATTCGATCCGCGCTACATGTGACAAGTTATTGGTCTTTGCGTGAAAACGGAATTTAGTTGTTTATGAAACAGCGCTCGTTGCACAAAATGTTATTTGGTGTTGTGAAATGCTATGTTCATTGTTTTTAGATAGCCGAGTTGAATTTAAACGACTTGCATGGTGAAAATGCACAGCGTGAAAGTCGGGTGGTTTGGCTTGCTCGCGCCGAGGCAGCTGTTAGGCTTTAGTTACAGTAAAGTCCGCGCTGCAGTTTGTGTGCCAGACGTATTTGATAATGTTGTTGGACGCACAGCAGCGATATCGACGTGTGAGCCGGTGATAATCCGCGTGCCGAGGCGCATGCAGGAGCGCGTGGACAGTGTGAAGCAGGTGAAGCGAACAAACGTGGTAAAAGTCACCACAGTGAAAGCTGGGAGACTGCTGATCAAAAGCAAGAACCCAGTACTGAACCAGTCTGTCGCTTACACACTGGGAAAGTTTGAAGAACCGGTCCTAACCTCCAAGGGATGGAAGAGTAACAAGTCATTCGGGGACTACTTCACCATCAACAGCACTCAGAACGCGCCTCCGTTCCTCCCTGATCCCAATGAGGACAATAAACAAGGTGGACAAGAGGGTCCCAGAAGGACATTCGATCATTTCCGTCTTTCGTCAGAGCTGGTCGAGACCCTCCAGAGTCACAACATTACTCATCCTACGATCGTGCAGTTACAGACCGTTCCCAAGCTGCTCCGCGGGCATAACGTCCTGTGTGCCGCCGAGACCGGCAGCGGCAAAACGCTCGCCTACCTCCTGCCCATGATACACAAACTCCATAAAGATGCGATGGAGATGGGATCGGAGCAGAAGACGCAAGCGGTGGTCCTTGTGCCGTCCAGAGAGCTGGCCGAGCAAGTCACCTCAGTTGCAAGATCCCTGAGCAAGCCGTTTGGATTCAGGGTTAAAGTTATAGGTGGAGGAAGCGGAGTCGGGAGCATCAAAGCGGCTTTCAGCTACGGTCAGCCTCACGTTCTGGTTGCGACTCCTGGTGCGTTGCTCAAGGCCCTGCAGAGACGCTTTGTGGATCTCAACGGACTGCGTTTTATGATCATAGATGAAGCCGATACGATGTTCGATCCCAGCTTTGTAGACATGCTCGAGAAGATCCTCCGGCAAACCCAGATCGCTGAAAACGTCTCAGAGATAACCGGACCGGCCAGAAAAGCACAGCTTGTCGTAGTGGGCGCTACTTTCCCCGGCGGAGTCGGCGAGCTCCTGGGTAAAGTGACCGACCTGTGCAGCTTGGTGACGGTTAAGAGTCGGATGTTGCACTACCTGATGCCGCATGTCAAGCAGACCTTCATGAAAGTGAGAGGCTCTGAGAAAGTTTTGGAGCTTCACCAAGCCTTGAAGGAGGCGGAGCCAGACCGGAAGGGCGTTCTGGTTTTCTGCAATTCGGCCGCCACCGTCAACTGGCTCGGCTACACTCTGGAAGAGATGGGCCTGCGTCATGCACGTCTTCAGGGAGAAATGCCCGCCGCGATGAGGGAAGGAATCTTTCAGAGCTTCCAAAAAGGTCACGTCGACGTTTTGCTTTGTACCGATATCGCTTCCCGAGGACTGGACACTCAAAGAGTGGGCTTGGTGGTTAACTACGACTTCCCAGAATCCCATACGGACTACATCCATCGAGCAGGTCGTGTAGGCAGGGCGGGATCCTCAGGTGGAGGACACGTCCTCAGTTTTGTCACTCATCCGTGGGATGTGGAACTGGTGCAGAGCATCGAGGCGGCAGCCAGGAGGAGAATGTGTTTACCGGGAATGGAGACTGAGATCCAGAAACCGATCAAGACCTCGTCATTATCACAGGAGAGCAAATGAGCTCTAATAAACTCGCCACATTTTTTTCCTTATGTAGTGTAGAATAATTTTTCTAAATACTGTTTGTTAGACAATATCTAATATATATATATAGTTGAGTGCAAAAGTTTGCACACCCCATACTTGTTGGGTTAAATAAGAAATGTGCCTCTGTTTTATACTGAAAAAATATTCTGAGATGTTAAAAAAATGAAATGGCAGTCTATTTAAAATAGTCAACAATTTAGGGCTGCAGAAATTATTTGCAAAATTGTGTAAAAATGCTCACCTACAGTTTTTGATTCATAGAGTTTCCAATACATATAATACATTTAAATCCTGTTCATAACATTTAACTATCATGTTTATTTTTGTTACATTTAATATTAAATATCGATGAAACCTCACATACTGATTGTAGGTAGGCAGGTAGATCAGTAGTTAAGGTGTTGGACTACTGCTCGGAAGGTCCCAGGTTCAAACCCCATTATTGCCACCAAGTTGCCTGCGTATAATGAGATAAAAGTGTAAGTCGCTCTGGATAAGGGCATCTGCCAAATACTGTAATTGCAAAGATTCCATTATCTTTCATTTGTTATAAGGGTGTGCAAACGTTTGCACACAACTCTATTAACAGTCAAAACTCTCTTTTATGAGTTGTAATTTTTGATTCATGACAAAGCTACTGATTCTTCCGCATGTGAATTTAGTTGAATAAAGGAGTGAAATGGTACAGAAATCCTTCACGGTAGTGTTTCATTGAGAACGCTGACTCAGACTTGAACTCATATTCATGTCCGTTAATACGCTGCACTTATCAGATAAAGGTTTATGAATACACGGTTAGCACTGATGCTTGTCTGGGTGCTATAGGGCATCTCAGGAATAACAGCACTCGTAAGAAAATATTTGAGCATAATGTACAAAAATGTGTTTTTTTAGATTGCAGAAACATGATGACTTGCTTTGTTTTCCTTTTACACGTTATTTCACGTTATTTTCTCCTGAGTTTACTGTGGGCAGATGTTTAGATGTTCTCCTTGTATCTGTACTGTATTTCTGCATTACTGCTATTCTGTTGATATAAGACTCTAAATTGTGTCTGTGTGCACGTGTGCGCATGGTGCTCTGAAATCGACTCCCCTTATTTCCAGGGTGTGTTCCTGCTTAAGACCCAGTGTTCCCAGGCTCTGAATATACCACGATAAAGCGAATTCTAAAAATCAAGTTTTCAAATCTGAAATATGGGGGAAATATTAATAATAACAACTTTACATAGAATTAATATTTGAGCCAAAATTGCAAAATGTTGGTTTATTATTATTATTTTTTAAAATAAACAATTATGGTGGTTTCCATCTGCAATGGATTAGTGTATGTACAAGGGGTGTTCAAGTCAAACCGGGATTTTTTAAATTACAGAACACCATTATAACCTACTGTGAATTTATTTCTCTTCATAATCCCCTGCTACACTAATGCACTCATGTCAGTGTTTCACTAGTGCTTGAATAATCCAGAGAGTTTTGTGTTACAACGTTCCTTTGAGTCACTGCAGGTTAGCCAACTTCTGTGCTGCTTGAATGCAGAGCGCTCACTCCGTACCCAGTGCGCACACACCTTCCGGAAATGCAGGTGTTGGTGAATGATTGTGTGCGCGGTTCTCACAGATGCGTCTCTTCAGCAGGGTGGATGATTTTCAAGGATTAGGTGTCCACTCGTATACAGTGCATCTCAAAAAAGTTTAATATCAAGGAAAAAGAGGATTTTGTTTTTGTAATTTCATTTAAAAAGTGAAACTCATGCATTTTAGATTCATTACACACAAAGTGAAATTTTTTTTTAACGAAAATAAAAAACCATCAATATATCTCAAAATACTAAGCTCAATCATAAAAAAAAAAGATTAACAGTACAGAAATGTCCAACTTCTGTAAAGCACTCAATAATTTATGCATCGTAACCTGTATATACAGAGGGGCTCAAAAAATGTATACACACTTCAAAATGGAAAATATTTGCAGCTCTTCTGACGGTCACATGATAGCATCAACGATGATGCGACTACTTACGTCTGTAGAGGAAACATACCACACATTGCTCATCCAATTCGAGTTTTACTGATAACTGTTGAAGTGTATAGATTTTTTGGGTCCTCTCATAATATATACAGCGATCAGCCTAATATTCAGTAGGTCCCCCCTTTTACCACGAACTGTGATGCACTGTGTGTTCTGCCACTTTACTTTTGGAAACAGAATTAACTTAGCACAGTAGCTCTTCTATTGGACCGGACTACACGGGCCTTCAAGGGCCAAATTGTGATGGCTAGACCACTGGGTCAGAGCAACCCCAAAACTGCCGGAAAGGACCAGGATCTACCAAAAGTGATCCAAGAAACAGGGTCATGGGTGGCCAAGGCTCACTGATGCATGTGTTGGGCGAAGGCTGGCCTATGTGGTCCGATCCATTAGAAGATTTCCTTTAAATTATTTTTTTAAACCATTAAAAAAAAATGTATGTATGAAATAACCCTTCACAATGTCCCATTTGTCTGACCAGCTTCTCTTCATGCACATCGTTTCTTTCTAAACAAAAGTCATAACCAGATGTTCCGATAGTCGACTGTAAAGTCCGTTGGGACTGTACACCTAAACAGTCCTGGTTTAAACGCTGCCTGGAGTGAAAGAGGAGGGATGACGGATGAGTGCGCAGTCTGCCAGCCACTGTTTATTATCCCAGAACAACAGCAGGGTTACCATGGTTCGAGTCTATATTTAAAGTGATGACGAGCAAGCTTTTTGTAAACATGCACCTGAAGCACGATAAACGGACGAACTCTGATGGACCTCCATCCAAACTAGCACCATGCTCAGACAAATCCGATCTGGACGTTTTCCTTTGAGGAAGCGGTGTCGTAGTTTCATTTTGTTAAATATTAGAATACTGTTTTTATAGTGTAGCTCTGCTCGCTGTCAGCCTTCTGTTTCTTTGCTACCAGATCTGTTTTGTATCTGTTCCACATCAAAGCAGGAAATACAGAGGAGCGGGGTGAAAAAAAAAAGCGTTTGGTGATGGGATCTGCTTTATATGAGCTCTCTAGTGTTCCTGTCTCACTGAAAAGCCTCCCAGCTCAACTTTGACATCCTTCAAATGCTTAAATATTATACAAAATATGACGTGACAGTTTGCTGTACAAGTTTATGGTTGTTGTAGGTAAATGGCCTGATTTTTTTTAAAGGTTAGGTCCACACTAAGACAGATACGTTTTTATAACATCATTATAAAATAAACACCCATCCATCCACCCATATCACTTATCCTGTCAAGGGGCCTGGAGCTTATCCCAGGAATCTCAGGCCACCAGGCACGATGCATCCTGGCCATGGTACCAAACACATCTCAGGCACAAGCACCCACACACACACCTTATCATACACTAGGGGCAATTTGGAAACACCAATTACCCTAAAAGACAAGTCTTTGGACTGTAGGAGGAAACGAACCAAGAAACATGAAACTTCTACGCAGACCGGACATGTGATTCAAACCCCCAGCCCGGAAGGTGCTAACTACTAAACCACTGTGCTGCCACAAATATCTTGAAATAATAAATTATTTCAAAATAACAAATCTTCAAAATGAAAGTACAATAAACCAATAACATCATAACACATCAAGACATATCTTGAAAAAGTGACTAATGTTGGAAATAATGACATTTTATATTAAAAGTCAAAATAATGACACACATCATGATATAGTGATATTAAATCGAAAAAAAAACAACATCTTGAAATAACGAGTTAGAAAACAAGATAATAAGGACAGTGTTTCCTTATAGTGTTTGTCTGTTAGGGCTTCCATTCTTCTGCGTATTATAAGAATGTATACAAATTCCAGTCTAGGTCTTTCTTTTCTAGGATGGTGCTCATGAGAAGCCAGTTTCATCATAAAGTTTGATGGTTGGTACAGTATGACTGCATTGGAAGACACCATACACTCAGGTTTTGTTTTGGATAGACTGACCTTCATGTCTCAAAGTAAAGTAAAGATGGTTTAAAAGTGTTTAATTACTCTTTAATAAATTCCATAATTGGATATGTATTATTTCCAGAGGTGTCAAGTAACGAAGTACAAATACTTCGTTACCTTACTTAAGTAGACATTTTGGGTATCTATACTTTACCGGAGTAATTATTTTTCAGCCGACTTTTTACTTCTACTCCTTACATTTTTAAGCA
>JAQMYL010000023.1:6193935-6211701 GCA_030014365.1 Clarias pachynema | reverse complement strand
AAGCATTTCACTGCATATCGTACTGTGTATGACTGTGTATGTGACAAATAAAATTTGAATTTGATTTGATTTGATTTAAAAATCATCTAACCATAGTGGATCTTAATATTAGGCAAATACAACGCTAGATGAACAACAACTTTTTTTCTTCGTGACATTATTTATTTAATCAAAATTAAGCAAAAAAAAAAAAAAGAAGAGAAATGAAGACGATACAAAGTACCCCACTAAGTACCCCCCTGATTCAATATGAGTCTGTTGATCCACCTTTAGCAGCTACTGTACTGTATAACATGAAGTAATCGTTCCCTGTATGACTTCCTATATGTCTCTCATATCATTTTAGTCTATTTTTCTTTGCAGCATTGCTTCATTTCAACAAGGTTTTTGGGCATTTTCATATGAACAGTCCCGCCACAACTAGTTTGAACTATGACTAGACCATTCCAAAACCTTGATTCTTTTCTTTTTCAACCATTCTGATGTAGATTCACTGCTGTGCTTTAGATCATTGTTCCGTTTCATTACCATATTTTAAACCAGCTTTAGCTGTCGGACAGATGGCCTCATATTTGCTTCTAGAAAACTCTATATGCTATACACGAGGTGCCCAGATCCTGTGCCTGCAAATCACAAAGGCCAAATTATCCACCGCCATGCTTGACAGTGGGTATGAGGTGTTATTGCTGGGCCCGGTTTCTCAAAATCTTCTTATCGCTAAGTACTTCTTAAGTTGTACCTTAACTTCTCTCTTAACGTTAGGGCGCATTTCCCGAAACGTTCGTACGTTAAGTATCTCTTACGTAGGTAAGTCACACATTCTTAAGGTTGGTCTGGACCTAGAGAACCTTCTGTGTGTGCGTAACTGTGTCTCTCTTAATATCGGGAAGCGTGAACAAGCACAGCGGGGAGATCTAGTGGTTGATCCATTCTCAGACTTGAAGCTTAACATGCATAAAAACATTTAAATGGTGCAAACGTTTTTAAAGAAAGCCTCAAGTCTGTGAATGACGGTCCTAGCCGAGGTGGCTCGGAGCCCACTGTAGATGTTCCTGTGACCAGTAATTGAGTGAAACGCCTTATCCTTGAAAGTGGATGGATAACTTGTGGTTAACTTGTGGGAAGAGAGTGGACACACATTCATTCATCAACACCACTTTCACATTATAGGATCTTGACTGGGAGTCATGCACAGTCCTTACTTCGCTCAAAGCAGTTTCCACAAGTTTGGGCTGTTAAGGGAGTTCCTGGGAGGCCAGGTAAAAGCAGGTTCCTGGTAAAACTTTCTACCTTTCAGACACTAGTGAAACACTGGGATAAGTGCATTAGTGTAGCAGGGAATTATATAGAAAAACAAAGACAGTTTTTACTCTTAGAACTACATTCTGCTATTCTGCATGATCAACAGTCCTGATTTGACTTGAACGCCCTTGTAGATTCACAACAAGTCCCTAAAAGTTTGATTAAATGAAAAAGCTAGAGCGTTAATGAGCTGAGTCAAACAATAGGAAAGAAATCTTGATGGGATCAGAAGGAAATAGAACGGAAACACAGAGGCTTTGAACTTAGCATTCAGACGTCCAAGCGTAGCTCTTAAAGGCAAAATCTCACCAATCTCCAAAGTGTCTATTTTAACTCCACACCATGTGGATGTGTGTATGTGTGCACAGAATCTCAAAAGTCTGTGATTTTTAACCTGTTCAAAATATTACACCAGAATTGAAGCCACTGGGGCATACCCAATATCAACCATACCATGCAGTGCATATTGACTCATCATATGTGGGAGCTGATACGAACCATCTGCCTTCCTCCATGATGCATTTATGCATGCATCACTAGCATCTTGCCATGCTAGAGGTATTCTGTCATTGTCAACAAACTACCTTTGGGAGCCCTTATTAGTGCATGTGCAGTAGTTAATTAATAGCTATATTTTGTCTCTGAAAAATTGAGATTTTTTTGTCTGTGTTAATATAAATATTTTGAGGTTCCTCTTCCCTGGCTTTGACACTTAAATATACAGACACATTCAGACTCTTTGATCTCGAACTATAATTGGGTTTGGAAAACTATGCATCTATGAATCATTAGCTTGTACCAAAAGGATGTTGGGAAATCATTCTGAATCTTACAGTGTTGGTGGACGTTACTTTTTAAAGTAACTAATTACATTACAAAATTACTGTCATTAAAAAGTAATCAGTTACATTACAGCGTTACTTTATGATAAAAGTAACTAGAAAACTAGAGTACTTTTCCATTGCAGAAAATGAAAACATCTTTGTGATTCCTCATGCATGTTGTTTCAGTCAAGACCTCTAATTATTCTACCATCATCACTCAGCGAAGTTTGGCCCATAATCTGTTAACTACTAATACCCCTACTATATCTAACCTACGCTGTTTCGCCTTAAGTACGGTTCATCATGATTCACAGCGAGTTTTGTTGCTGTGATTATCTTTCCGCGCGTTTGTCCTCGGAGACCTTGCAGAACGCGGAACGTCGGGTGGTCACTTATGGCGGCTCACAGTGCCAACACCGCTTCTCACCGCAAGTTAAACAGCATAGGTGAGATAGGGGTATAACAGCAGGAATAACAGGGGGAGGGGGGGGGCTTGTTATCGGGGGCGGGGCTTGTAGGACGACTTTCACACACACACTAATGGAATCACTGCTGTCTGGCTCATGGATTACGTAAATTGTCTAAATAACGGATTACATTTTTGAAGATACTATATAACTAAATAACTGAATACTTAAATGGAGGACCTAAAGCGTTAGATTACTTGTTACATGATATAAGTAATCCGAGTACTCTAACGCATTACTTTGTACACCCAACACTTAAATCTTACCTCTTGTAAAAGATGTTTTTTCCTTCTCAGTGAGCACAGAGGCTGCTGCTAGAGCTCAATCGGTCTCACATTGTCTCACACATACTGTAGCAGGGAGATGTGCTGATCTCTGGGGCTTTTTGTAGGCAGGTGGTTGGTATTGGTAATTTTACTTTAGAGATGAGTCTGGCCAAATGAGGGAAAAAAAACTGTTTGGAAAACTGAGACGACCATCTCTTGCTTTGGCATCTGGGGACAAGCATCACAACACACCTTCAGTGATGCGAGAACAATTACACTATTCTCTCTCTCTCTCTCTCTCTCTCACACACACATGCACACAAGCGCAATTACTCATGCTATTTTTCTCTTTTCTGTCACTCTGTGTACACATTGTCTCTGTCCACAAATGCCTGGATTATCTAGAACTGGGGACTCAAAGGTCATTGTTCCAAACAGTAGTTCATTTTCCTTGACAAAATATTTGAAAAAATTTCCATGGCAAACTTAGCGAGAGACCTCCCAAGAGGAAGATGGATGATTATGAACATAAACACATTTAGGTTTCAGTCCAAGACTAATATCCACTTTGAGACCAAGTATATCTTTTAAAGGCAACAGGAGAGCAATCAGGGAATAATAAGGCTGTGTCTGTTTGATGTACAAGACATTTACCAATGCAATCGGATAATCTTTGGGACTGACCATAATATTTGGTGCTTAAGTGTAATAAGAGGTGGAACAGAACAAAATGTAAAAGAACTGGGGGCAAAACAACAGAGAACTCTGCAACTAAACACAAGGCAACGTGAGCTTATCCCTCTGTACTATACTCACTCTGTTGGTAGTTTATTTTTAAAAATCCTGAATGACTGAATATAGATTTATTTTTTAAAACAGTTATTTAGTTAAGCATTTATTCACATGGAAATGAACCACAATGAGGCACTGTCAGCTCACAGGGTTGAGGGTTCGAATCTCACCCCTTGTCTGTATGTGTTGAATTTGTGCTGTATGTGCTGCTTGATGAGTTTCCTTAGAGTACTCGGTTTCCTCCCACAGTTCAAAGGCTGATTGGCGTTTCCAAATTGCTTGTAGTGTGTGTGTGTGTGTGGCCTTCAAGAGTTACCCTTCCTTACGCCTTGTACACTTTATCTCTACCTAAAAAGACAGATGCTGTAGCACTTTAATTCTTTTTAGTGCTTTTCCTCAAGTTCTACATTCATGCCAACACCATCACCATACCGTTTATCTTCTAAATCACTAACTGGCCAAGTCGAGCGTCTTCTACTACCTTGCATTCTGGAACAGTGAGTGGAATATGTTGAGTAAAAAAACGAAGTAAGTAGTGAAACCTGACTGTTACCAGAGATCTTTAAAAAGTTAAAATAGCAGTAAATCCCCTGGTGATGGTGATGTCAGGATTGCAGACAACCTCTAATATTTATCCAACCAACATCACTAAACATATCACAAATATTTTACTATAAACATTAATTTATTTTATACTACTAATGTTCCACTAGTACGGGTCACACAAGGCCTTGAGCATCCCAAGGGCTCAGGGCACTGGGCAGGGCACACCCTGGGTGTGGTGCCAATCTGTCTAAGGCAATAAGCACACATACACACTATGAAATCACCAAATATTGTAATCTGCTTGCCTTTAGGCTATAGGAGAAAAGCATAGTACCATGAGGAAACCCACTAAACATGGGGAGAACAGGCAAACTCCATGAGAACAGACCTAAAGGTGGGACTCGAACCACCAACCAGCATAGAGATTGGATTTTTTTTCCAAAAGGTCACGTGATCTGATGAGTCCAGATTGACCCTATTCCAGAGTGATGGGCATGTCAGGGTAGGAAGGGAAGCACATGAAGCAATGCACCCATCATGCATTGTGCCCACTTTACAACCCTCTGGAGACAGTGTTATGATCTGGGAGTCGCTTCAGTTGCTCAGGTCTAGACTGATGACCTGAATGTACTGAATTACTAGGATATAATATCCATGGAGTTTTTATACCCTGGTGACACGGGGTTATTCCAGGACTCAAATTGTGTAAGAGTGGTTCTGGGAGGAGTGGGAATTATTTTCACACATGAATACACCATTTCAAGTGTGGATATTTTTTTGAGCCAGGCTGATCATCAAGGTTATAACTGCCTTCTCAGATACACATACTATCTGTCTACAGTTATTGATTGTTGCCCACCCATTACACACTTACTGTAGGCCGACCTCGTCAACCCTACCCACTGAAGCATCTAACAATATTATTTGGGTGATGGCTTATTCTCAGTACAGCAGTGACACTGATGTAGCAAAGCTGGGAGTTTTAATCACAACCCAGTGCTTCAACCAAAAAACTCTGAAACTGACTTTGATGATGGAGGGCTACGGATCTAATGATCCAACAGAATCAGTCGATCCTCGTGCTTTACTGTGAATTTCTGTAATGCACAGCAATGTCAGTTTATGTTTTGTGCATCAAAAACAGAATCACAGGGATGGTGGCTGGTACCATAGACGCAATGTTAATAATGAATGAATAATGAAAGAATAATAAATTATTCATTCAGCAATAAGGAATAAAGAGAATCCTACAATAAGTCTCATCCTCGAGCAGCAGACTTTCATTTATTTATTTATTTATTTTGAATTGAATGGGTTATTTGAATTGAAGTGGCATGCACGTGTCATGACAGAACCTCTTTAGACAGAAAGAGACGGTGTACATTTTAAAGTTGTGCTACTGTACTGTTTGTGTGTGAAGAAGCCGTAGCACACTTGCTCTCATGATCTGTATAATTAAAAGGATGCGAACGAGCTTGATGAAGAGCGATGGTAATGCATGCTGTGCCGTAATTTAATTAGGTCCCTTAAAAATATATTCACACTGTGTAAAAATCTGCATGATTCGCTCGATAAGTCAGATCCAAAGAAATAAGATATTATTTTTTAAAATTCTTTAAAACCAGACGGCAGAGGGATTGCAGAAATGGTTCTGTCTAGTAGTTGCGTGAGTTCACTGGTAAGATCATCAATAGCACTTGATCAACAGGTAAGTATGACCTAATTCTCAGCAAGCAGAAAACCTGGTTCGGTAGACAGATAAGCCAGGTGCTTTAGAGTTAGGAGGCATCAAAATAGACTCAGGTTGTGAGTTGAATTTGATTATACTCATTCCGTCTGGAACATTCAATTTGGAGCCTGAGCATGAGCTTTTATACAATGACCTATGTAATGAAAATGATTGAAAAAGGGGGTATGTGTGTGTTTTATTTTCATCTGTTGACTGAACAGAGTGGTTAAGCTGCTGCCAATTTTTATTTATTAGTTTGAAATGCTATAGTGGAAGAAAACACTTTCAACTACTAGCAAGATTTAAATCTGAAAATGTTCCTGTCTGTTTTTGTTTGTCTTTCTGCTGCTCCTGTTGAGGGGAGATCTGCACAAAAACTTGGCACAGGTTTGGCACAGGATGCCCTTCCTGACGCAACCCTCGCATTTTATTCGGGCTTGGGACAAGCACTGTATCCAGAACCATAAATTGTCCTGTCTATACTGTATATAAAATTTTTAACTCCTCACAGCTCTTAAAGATCTCTTTGGAAAACAATTAATTGCGTCTCTTGACTAGACATATATTTGGTGTATTTATGTTTCTTTGTTTCGCTGGGACCTGGAGCCTATCGCAGGATACAAGGGCACAAGGCAGGGCACAACCTGGACAGGGTGCAAATCCATCGCAGGGCACACACACACCCTCACTCACACACTACAGGCAATTTGGGAACGCCAGTTAGCCTAATCTGCATGTCTTTGAACTGTGGGAGGTCATCACAGAAAAAAAAAAAAAAAAACCTTCACAGAGTTCATTTTATTGCCACATAACGTTTCTGAGTCTAGACCTGATCAACTGAAGCAACACCAGATCATAACACTGCATCCAGAGGCTTGTACTGTACAGTGGATGCATGATGGGTGCATCATTCCATGTGCTTCTCTTCTTACCCTGACACGCCCATCACTCTGTAATTGGCTTAGGCAGAACTTATCAGACCACATGAGCTATTTCCATTACTCGAGAGTTTAAGCTTTATACTCCCTAACAAACTGAAGCCCTTTATAGAAATTTCCCCACTGTGGGAAAAATAACGGTATATATGATCTTATCTTTTCTGATTAGACTCACTAACAAGTGTTTTTCTTATGAAGACACATCTGTTTAGTCCCAATCCTGTAAGTTCTCATTACATTGTGTGTGTGTGGAAATGTTCATATTTTCATTGTTAAACTGTCTACTGTCATTTTTTACAATGCAACTTCACCATGTGTATAAGTGATCCCGATTCATGATTCTTTCTGATCACATTCCTTCTACAAAGTTGACGTCTAAGCATTATCCACTTCTTAACCCAAGTTCATGTCTCAAATTTCTTTTTATGATCCGTTTCTAGATGCTGCCAAAAAAAAAAAAAAAAAAACATTCTCAAATTGTCCAGGCTGTGTATTGTTATAAATATTTATTGAACTGCAACTTGTAACCATTTAAATTCCATCATCCTTAATTCAACAACCTACCATAAAGTAATTCTGTAACTATTCATGATTGATTTCATATACAGTAAATTCAGTAGAACTACAGAAAAGGGTCTTAAAGTATGAGACATCAAAGCAAATCTGTTTTACTGATGTCAAATCTGAAATAACAGGAAGATTTTAGCATTTAATACTACAATAATATTTTTTCTTCTGTTGGAGCATGTGAGCCAATAGATCTGATCTAAAATAAATCATAAGCTTTTGCATAATTGTGTGGAGTACATGCCAGAATTAGTGCACACCATCCCTAAAGCGAAAATTAATAAATACTGAAAGGATTCTGAAATCCATGTACAGATTTTACATTTCACTCAAGTTGGTCTCAATAGTATAATATGTAATGAAAATTATATTAAACTAGCTATTGTTAAAGGTTAAAGCTAAAAAAAAAAGCTGATCAGCTTTAATGTAATCAGTGATATTATTTTAAATGAAATAAACTAAAATAATAATACAAATATTAAAACTAAAGTTTAATTAAATTCTGTCCAGCAGTCGATTTAAGACACGCCCACAGTTTGACGCATGCGCAGTATGCTGTCAAAACTTGTGGTTTATAATCTGGCACATTTCCTCTACTTAACATTTTGATTTCTTTTATGGTGCAGGTTTAACTTCAGGCAGATACCAAAGGACTGGCAAAGTTTCATTAAATAAGGATGTCACTGGAAGAGCCAGTTCTGACCTGAGAAAACCTTGATTTTATTTATGCAGATTAGAGAATAAAATAGAAGCATTTTCACTGGTGCTCTCTGAACCTGCCGACAAAGTCTTAATCAAACTAGGATTTTTTTTTTCTTCAAAAACCTATTGGTGAAAATGCATGAATGAAAGTTCTAACAGCTCTACTCTTTGATACATGTCTGGCATATAGTTTAAATAGAATATCTTGATACATTTTATTTTGCTATCAAAAGAGGATTTACACTAAAATGATTCCAAAAAGTTTGTGAGCTCAAAATTTCCACAATTTTTTGCACCTGAACAAAACAACTCCAGAGCTTTCTCCAGCACTGATGGCACACTGCCATGCACAGTTTGAAGTTTACTCCAACACACCTGATGCAGCTTATGAAGGGTTTGACTAATAGCTGTTCAACTGGATCAGGTTTTGCCAGCTGCAAAGAAAATACCAAGCTCTACAATGTTATGTGTGCAGACAAGTGAAGAGAAAAATCCTACAGATTTAGTTACGGAACACTTGCATCTGTCAATGGCCTCATCCAAGAGCAGCACACAAACAGAAACTGACTTCTTTTTTTTCCCCCTGTTGAGTGTTGAGAGGGTTGAAGAGGGTTGAAACTATAACACACGGGGAATGTAAGTGCTTCTTGTTTTGTGTGATATGTGTCAGTTCACCTCTTTTGGCCCTCAGCCTGCTTCAGACTTCATTTGGTGCAACAAGTGACCACTCAGAGCTTTACACTTTTAAATCAGAATGAGGCTGTTGTCATGGAAACGCCTGATTCAGTTTTCTATCTTATTTAGAGCTGGTGAGGACCCCAGGGTTTAGAATTACTCAAGTGAAACTGGCTGATTTAGTGCTAGTGACACTTATGGACGCCAACGGCAGCACATTTCACACACAATAACGCCATAACGGCAACTAAGCAGAGAGGGTCATTGTTCTCTTCTTTGTTGACAGAGCTTCGCTGGGAATGGTTTATCGGTGTCATTCGCTGTTGGCCTGTAGGCAGTGATGTTTTGATTTGTTTCATGATGTGTGGGTATTAAATGCGTGCGAGACCTGAGGCTGAATGTTGCATCTTGTCTGTAATGAAGTCTTACATCTTGCGTTTAATGCATTGATTTAATTTAACTTCTTGCCTGAATTGATATGACCGAACAGAAATGCCAATTTACGGTTAACCGTACCCAAAAAACATTCACGTGTGCAAGATGAGGAATATTAATACTTTAACCCAACTTTAACTCATGCACCAGGGACAAGCTTATAGCAGTATTCAATTTATCAGAAGTGATATGATCAACTAGTGCCTCCATCTGGGATAAGTGTGACATTGCAGGCTTGTTTTAGGAGGTTTTTTTTCTTTCTTTCTTGGAATGGAACCCATGTCCTAGTAATGCTTTGATATGGAAGATGATCTAATCCAGGATGACTCAACGATTTGATAAATGGTCATCTTGGTCACACATTTATCTTTCCCCATCTGACAGAGCAGAAGACTGATGGAGCCTGGGCAGTTTCATTGAACTCACATTGATTAGAAAAAATTTCAGGTTGTGTATATGTAAACATACATAATAAAAATAAAAAGTGTGACTTTAGCAAAGAAATGATCCAAAAATACTGTAGGTTTAAAAGACTAATACTAAAGAAATTGGTCAAAAGCAAAAATCTCAAGATTATAATGAAAAAGTCAATAGAAAAAGTGAGGCGATGAAAAATTCTGCAAAATTTAAAAATACAAGGGAAGTTCAAGAAAAACTGGGACTTTTGAGCATTTGAGCGCATATGCTAGCCGTGCTGGTAAGAGACATGTTTTTTATATTACTACATGCAGGCGCTTACAGGCCACGTGAAAGCCTGTTAGTACCACCTGTGGTTATCATGTACCATGATGAGACTCTTAGCCTTTTAAACTTTTAAAGAAGGCCGTATGTCTGTTAATGACAATCTGGAGTCACTGCAGTCATTCCCGTGAACTTGCAGTCATTCCTATGAAAAAGGTCTTAGCAAAAACAAACAAACAAACAAAAAGGCCTGGATTAAACACCAAAGGTGTTCTGTTTTTACAACCTCATTCTGCCCACTTGCACATTACAGGAACTTGACTGGAAGTTATTGAAACATCCGCTGGCCTCACTCCAAGCCATTTCCACATGTTTGGGTCATTAAAGGAGTTCCTGGGAGGCCGCCGTTTCTGATTTCAGATTTCATGGCTCTGGTGTACTGAGAAAACTTTCTACCTTAACGGTATCCAAGCACTAGTGAAACGTTGGGATAAGTGCATTAGTGTAGCAGGAGATTATTACTCTCATAATTGTGTTCCGTTATTCCGCACAATCAAAAGTCCCGGTTTGACCCCTTATACTCATAGATCACAGTATTGTCTGGGAAAACCTTCAGTAGTCTCCGAATACAGTAAAATAAAAATAAAAAACGTTGATCACTTTGGTTGATGTTTTTAAATGCCAGAAACAAGTGACCATTCAAATAAAATTTAAGTAAAAAAATAAATGAATGTAAATGCAGAAATAAAAAGCATTACTTTTTAAAATGTAGAGCATTGAAGTAACATATGATATTTAATTAAAAAGGAAAGGAAAGGACTTTGGTCTTATTTACATGAGGTGCTAATTAACATCATATGCAAATAGCTGTTGTCACTTGGTATTGTGATGTAAAGTGCATGCTTCAGCATTAATACGTTCAGTGTGTCAGAAAGTGTATTGAAGCATGCAGTTGGTAGTGGGAAGGTGAGTAAGGTGGTGTTATGTACAGTACAGTAAATATAAATGTCTGTATAAACAGTGAAGATTAAAAGTCTACACATCTGTTTGCTAAATGGTGTGTTTCTTATATTACTACATGCAGGTGCTTACAGGCCACGTGAAAGCGTGTTAGTACCACCTGTTAGTATCATGTACCATGATGAGACTCATTCAGGTGAAAAGCAAATAATATTTGCTTAACACATTCAGGTGAAAAGCAAATAAAATGAAAGATACAAAAAAGAAAATGTGAAAAGCAGACAATAACATGTGTGCACATCCCAAGAATAATATTTTGTTAAGACACATATTGCTCCTAATACAGCAGTTTTTTAAGGTAAGAGTCCGTTTTGATTTGGTGATTTTAATTTTAATTCCAGTGGGCTCTGACTGGGCCGAGATCTAAACCCTCCCATATATCCACTGTATTTCATGTAATTCCTTTAATTACCAAAACAAATCTAGATGTAATACAAAGCAAACATACATAAATAAATACATTTATGCGTAAAAAAAAATAAAATAATAATAATCCCACTAGCAGATTATTATTATTTTACATAAAAATTGTATCATATCTAAAACTATATCTAAATGAAATGATTTTATTTATTTATATATATTTTTTATGCTTTGATTTTCTGTCTGTGAGTCACATTTAGTATGTCAGACTCATACTTTGCCACAGGCTGATGTTGGCTCTTCTTGCTAATCTCTTTTGTTTGCCATATTACAGAAATAATTCCCAGCCACTGCTATATCAAAAGAAGGAATTGATATTGGTCATAATGCACGTTGCTGATCAGCACAAACTCATTCGTGATCTTTTACCGCTGAGTTTATCTTGAATTCCATGGTACATTAAACTGAGAGATTGTAAATATTTGACATGTTTTGAAAGCCTTTCTCATAGACAGACAGATCTGTCTTTAACACTCCAGCCTCTTCAAAAGGGTCTACAGTAAAAACAACTGTTTGCTTTTTTTTTTGTCCTGATGCCAGAGATTTAAAAAATGTTTGTAAGCCTATAACTTCTGATATGTGTTCATATGAGATGGCACCCACGATATCAGGGCTAATAACAGGAACAAAAAATTGTGGATTGGATTTAAAACTGTGATTGAATGTGTTTTAAGATGTGTAGATCCATTGTAAAGCTCACAAGACAAGAGTAAATCATAAAAGAAAATTATATAGATGGGACAGCATTTAATAGTATAATAGTATAAAGAAAAAAATAAAATAAAATCATCAAAAGAAGCAAAGGACCCATCGAAAAAAATCAGAAAAATAAATATTTGATTTCTACAGGATGTACAGTATGTCGAAACACATATTGTAAAAAAACATCTGGCTGATGTTTTAAAATTTAAAAAATGTTACAGACACAGCTATAAATACACAAGGGTTCTAATTTATAATGTAACTAAATTGTTTGCAGATTTTAAAAGAGGTCAAGACTATAGGACTGGAAAAATATCTGGTCAGGCAAGAGTAATCAATTGCAACCATTACTCGATTATGTTCCCTAATAAATTGAAGTCTTGTCTCACTAGTGGCAAAAATTTTACCCTTCTGAAATGGCAACTTTTTCTGTTTGACAATGCAGTTTATTTTATTCATTGCAGCTACCCAATCTTTCAATCATATAACAGCAGAACAATACACACAATCAAGCAGATACAGGTCAGGAGCTTCAACCGTTCTAGATGGGCTGGAGTGAGTATTTCAGAAAAATGATTATCTCCAGGGATTTTAAACCATATCAGACTCTAGATCTAGTGCACAAGCAAAAAAAAAAAAAAGAGGCTTGGTAAATGAGGTCAAAGGAAAACGGCCAGGTTTGTATGATCACGATTTTTGAGAAGAAAAGCATCTCAGCATGCACAAAATGCACAGCCTATTTGGATATTGTCGTTGACCATGTGCTTTTTGTGACCCATTGTCATATGGCTATCTACCTACTCTGTATTGTATATATTAATAAATGTTAAATACACCATAGTTGAAGCTTTTCAATTCCAAATAGAAGCACTATTTTAGTGCTTAGAATAGTGGAACAGCATTTGTGATGTCTGCGGCTGATTGATCACGAAGCACTGATTTATTGATATCATGATATGATTTTAATATTTATATATCTGTCTGTGAAAATACCAATCTCTTTCTTCCAATACTTTTGAAATTGTGAAAGGTACGTACAGTATGGGATGTGTATATCTCTGTAGAGTTCCTGCTATCATCACATTCACCACTGGCTATCCCAGGATTGTGAATGGTGAGAATGCATTGCCACCTTCATGGCCAGATGAGATCATTGGATCTAATTAAAGATCAAACGTTGATAACTATGATTTAAAACCTTAATTAAATGCACATTAAATGTTCTACTGAGGTTTCAGAGATAAAGTGGATATAATTTGTGCTGAAGGCACATCAATACAGTACAATTAATTTGAAGCTCTAAATTGATTCGTGTGAGCACCTATCCAGTACATCACTGAGGTGATGACCTTGTTGGCTGTCATATATTTTGTCGTAAACAAGTACAACACAATCTGGCTTGATGGCCTTAGCTGTTGGTCTAATGGAGAAAGACCATAAATCCATATATAGTGGGTTATTAGAAAAGTGCTCAAAGTCAAACAAGTGTCAAACAAGTCACTTACCAGAATACACTATAAGTATTTGGTCAAACCTGCAATGACATTGTATCTTAATATGTACTGTACACTTCAATATGCAGTCAGTCCCCTTTTTTCCGTTATAACGGCTTCCACTCTCCTTTGAAGGCTCTCCACAAGATTTGTGATGGGGCTCAATGGGGTTTAAGCCAGTCAATTTCTTCTACACCATCAAATCAAACCATGTCTTCATAGTCCTTGCTTTGTGCACTGGAGCTCAGTCATGTTGGAATAGAAAAGGCTCTTCACCAAACTGTTGCCACAAAGTTGGAAGCATAGGGTTGTCCAAGATGTCCTGGTTTTCTGAAGCATTAAGATTGTCCTTCACTGGGAGTAATAGGCCTAGTTTGGCCACTTTTGTCCACATAGTGTAGGTGAATTGCTTTGGATTAGTTTGTTAAAAAATTGGCCACGAGACAAATGCGAAATCAACAAACTACACAACTCAGAACTCAGAGGCTTAGTAGACAAACTGTAAGGCTTTGCAAAGATTCACATACTTTATATACTGTAGCAGTTCAAGAAAACTACTTGTTTTATAATTCAAGTGAGGGTGTCCAAAAAAAATTAACTACGGTAACTTCATCACTTGGATTTTAAGCTGCATTAAAAATAGTTTTGTTTGGTTCTTTGGTAAAGTTACATTTTTTTTTAAAGATAATATTATTACATTTACCTTTACATTTAGGCATTTGGCAGATGCTCTAATCCAGAGTGCCTTACAGAAGTGCTTTGAAGTTTCCATCATTCGATAGATTCTTACACTGAGTTATTATATTCCATAAGACTCTACCTATAAAGCCTATAGCCTATGCCTATAGTTATGTAACTCTTGACATGGCACATTTAAGAAAAAAAGTCTTTAAAGGTAATTTGGATAATTAATGTTTCTTTTTGCATAATTATTTTTTCTTTGTTTCCAAAAAAACAAAGAAACATTAATTATCCAAATTACCCTTAAAGGCAGGGACAGACATTTTTTTTGCAGAAAAGGAAGTGCAATTAACTGCTGAAAATAGTAAGCAAACTAATTCGGTCGACCAGCTTTTCCAAGTAGACTATGTGAACAATACAAAATCTTATTTAATACAATATAAATGTTCACTTCACCCAATGTAGCTTGAAAATAACCTTAGTGCTAAATGATCACTTTATTTTATTGGTGTTAATTTATATTAAATAGAAAATTTTGTCTTTTTATTTTGCTTTAAATAATTTCTTGCATCTTTTTCTGCATCCCATTAGTACATCTCGGACACCTTCTCATTAAGTATTTTAGGGATCTGGTTTCACATTCATGCATAGTACTGTAGGAATACTCCCTGAATAGAATATAGTTTATTTAGCACCATACATTTCAATTGTAATAGTAGCATTAGTCATTTTAACCAATGAATAGATCACTACTATAACTTGAACAATTTGACATCCTTCCAGTCCTCTAAATACAACTAGGGACCATGGTGGCCAATGATGACCAATGTATTTATTCCTATTTTGTACAAACATGGTAGGGACAGGGAGAACATACAAGTTCCTTGCACACAGACCCAACATGGGAATCGACTAGGAATTATTATAACATTAAATGCAATAAAATTCAAGGACAAAAGTTATCACAAAAGCTTGATTGCAGAACCAGGTAGATTTTCCCAGCTTTTTTTCATTTTATCATTTAAAAACTGCATTTTTGTATTTACAATGGTATCTTTGTGTAATATTAAAATTAGTTTGATGATCTGAATCATTTAAGCATGACAATTTTTTTTTTTAATTAAATAAAAGTCTATATACTGTATACACATACACTCATGTCTACTTTATTAGAAACACCTTTACACTTGCATTCCTGCTAGTATCTAATCAGCAGCGCTGCAGGACCTTTGTAAGACACATTGTGTGAGAAATATGCAGATGGTGATTATCAAACACAAATACCTACAAAATCAAGAATTTCGTTATTCTTTATTTGGTTTGCGCAAAGTCAACACACGGCGAATTATGTATGAACTGTTTTAAAGCAGCCTGTCTACTGATTCTCAGCAGCATGTCAACTTAAACAGCTTATTCATCCATGTTTTCCATGTATTTGTTTAATGTAATTGTTCAGAGTGTATACATGATTTACTAAACAGTCTATATAAAGAGCTACACATTTACAACATTTGGCCCTTCTCAAAAAACAAACTGTACATTTAACCCATTTATACTGTATATGTTGAAGGTTGGGGGTTGAGTGGCAGCTTGGTTGTCCTGGGATCTGAACGTACTACCATGCACACAGCAGTCTTACCTATTAAGCTCCCACTGTCCTATAAATAGGACCATCTAAATAAAGTGTCATTACCTTTTTTTTTTTTTTTTTTTAAACACTGACACCAAGTGACTCCAAACTATTGATCTACAGTATTCTTCACCAAATTGAATATTGTAATAAAAAGAATAGTCTAAAATCACTTTAATGACTTGTACTGTGTGACAATAATGAGATTATGCCCATTGTGATATTAATTTGATAATAGTCCTTTGATAACAAGAAAAGTAATTCCATGCTTTCTGCTGTGTCTATGAATAATTTTTCACAGATAAATTCCAAAAGCATTTTTCCTTTCCTTTCAATCTGGCCATAATCCCACAAGTCTGAGATAACATATCAAGCTTATGAACTACTCTAAGCACATAATTCCCCCAGAGTGAAACACACAATGAAACTGAGACCATGGCTCTCCTTTGGGTCCTCTTCTACTTTGTCTTTCTGAGAACAGCCTCTGGTAAAGTCTGGGAGAAATTATTTCAAAGTATCAAGTAATAATTTAATTTTCATATTCTGCTCTGTTTCAGGCTGTGGAGTTTCTGCTATTCCTCCAGTCATTACTGGTTATTCCAGGATTGTGAATGGTGAGGAGGCAACGCCTCATTCCTGGCCTTGGCAAGTGTCTATACAGGTATGGGGTTACTGTACACCTTCTTCTTTTCATCTTCATAATTTGAAAATTGCATAGAAATTTCATATGCTTTCTTTTTTTGGAGAAGTTAATGCTGGAAGTCTACTGAATGATGTTTAAGCTGATTGTGGTTATAACAGGACCTAACCGGTTTCCATTTCTGCGCCGGCTCTCTGATCAACGAATGGTGGGTTGTTTCTGCTGCTCACTGCAATGTCAGGTATGTTTATGTACAAGACTTATTAGGGATCTATGGATGTAAAATACGGAATTGAATTATGAATGTTACTACTATTTATATCAGGACCTCCCATCGTGTAGCCCTGGGAGTGCATGATCATTCTTCCAATGGTGGATCTTTTCAGATCATAAGGATTGCCAAGGTGTGTTCTGAGCAACAACAAAACCAAACCGAACCCACAACAACAATATAAATTATTCAATGTAGTAATTGGACACATGTTTAACTCAATACACTGCTGTATCCTGTTTTGCATTAACCACTGCTTCTGACTTTTGTCATTAAATGGCCAGGTTTATACACATCCTCTATTCAGCCTCTTCACCAACAATTACGATATCGTTCTGATCCAGCTCGCCTCTCCCGCCCAGCTCAATGCTCATGTGTCTCCTGTGTGTGTGGCTGAGAGCAGCGACAATTTCCCTGATGGAATGAAGTGTGTGACCTCTGGATGGGGTCTGACCCAGTACAATGGTACCTGCATTATATCATTAATCACCACCGTGACATGATAAATAATAAATGAATAACTATTTTAACCTCTTGAGACCCGAATGGCCTCATAGCATTATAATACATTATGTTCCAAGTTTATTGTCTACATGTCTTTGTATGATCCTCATTTGAGGACTGTTTAATTCTTTGGCCAAACATCTTCCTGTTTGAGGACATTGATTAAGTTAATCAATCAAGTGGCAATAAATATTAAGTGTGAGGAGAAAATAAAACAGTACCGTCTGATCTCAGGAGGTTAATACTGGAAATGTTTAACACTTACATGAGTCTAGAGTATAATATAATGTATTCATGGTATGAGTAGGGTAAGATTGCATTCTGCAGTTAAATTTTTTAATGAAAATAATCTATATTAGGGATGTAACCAACATATACAGAGTCAGCTAAAAAAAGGATTAAACTTGTACAAAAATGTTATATATATATATATTAATCTATTTTTCTTTTCCTAAAGTGTGTATTTTTTTTTTTTGGC
>JAQMYL010000023.1:6150476-6192235 GCA_030014365.1 Clarias pachynema | reverse complement strand
TGGAGTTTGCATGTTCTCCCTGTGCTTGGTGGGTTTCCTTCGGGTACTCCGGTTTCCTCCCACAGTCCAAAGACATGGAGGTTAGGCTAATTGGCCTTCCCAAATTGCCCGTAGTGTGTGAATGAGCATGTGAGAGTGCCCTGCGATGGATTGTCCAGCGTGTATCCCGCCTCGTGCCCTAACCCTCCTGGGGATAGGCTCCAGGTCCCCGCGACCCTGAATACAGGATAAAGCTGTATAGACGATGAGTGAGTGAGAGAAGTGGAAATATAAAGTAAATCTCATAACTTTCTCAGGACTTCCCACCACATCTGTCGTTTATTCTTCTTACCTTTTGGCTGCATAGTCCCGGTAAGAATTTAAAACTACTTTCATCCTTGTTAATTACACTAACTGTCAGTTGCCAGCTGTGTCAGTTGCGGATAATTAGTTCCGCCAGTCACAGGAGGGATATGTGTCAGCAGAGAGACATAACTGTTTAATTAAACAAACAAATCATAATCTGTTGATATTAAATAGTGTTTGTGGAACTGTTGTATAAAAGCACTAACAAACTTGCGGCGGTGCTGTTGTACTGAATAACAGCATGACTGTGACATCTTAAGCACTAAGGCCACACCCTTAGCCTACAGTCACATTACAGCCATGCTGATATTCAGTAAAAAAGCACTCCCTTTCATGTGATATTGCTTAAATAACCACTATGTTTTATTGGTGCTCACTTCATTTTAAAAGAGTGATTTAACATAATTGCATGAGAGGTTTTCGGGAGGACCTGGGGAGAACATGCAAAACTCCATACAAATAGTAAACAGAGTTTAATATCAAATCATAGACTCTTGCATTATGAGGGATTTACATCACTGCTCTACTGGACAGCATATTCATGCTAGTCTAACAGTCTAACAGTATTGCTCTTAATGATTTAATATTAAAATTTGTGAAAGCAATCTGGTTTGAATGCTTTTTGTGTGTGTGTGTGTGTGTGTGTGTGTGTGTGTGTGTGTGTGTGTGTGTGTGTACTGTATGTGTGTTTGCATGCCTACAAGCTCTGACTCTACCACCATCCAGACCAGTATAAAGCAGTATTAATTGTGACATCAAACATCAACTATTTTAAACAGATTGATAATCCATAACTACTGTTAAATTTAACTTCAATTTCACATCAAAGCAGGTCAAACTGTCATGATCTCATTAAATTCAGCTATCATTAAATTAATCAACGAGCTCAAGGGTCTAGAGGCATGATAGAAAAACTTCATTTACATATGTAAATAACATCAACAAAAACAAACCTGTGTGCTTTGCTTATTATTTATTAATGTTACACGATTATTGTTGGTAAATGGTTTTATAACTAAAATTACAAATAATATAATGCAATTCTACATACTGATTGGCTATCGATTCAATAACATTAAAAAATACACAATCTTTCTAACGTATATTTGTACACGTATTAACAATTACAACAATACACAGTCATTGCCTATTTATCACACTGAGCATCTCTAAGTTGATGCCTGTGAGTTTCTTTTCTTTTTTCTTTTTTTTTTTTTAAACATTTTTAGAATTATAATATGTACTGCATTAATTAACACGAACAAATCATAAGCTTCTGCATTAATTAGCTATAAGAAACTTTGGCAAATAAACTAATTAACACAATACATTAACCAATGTAACTAAACATGGAGTGTGTTTTTTAAATGTGGATAATCACCTGACCTTTGGATTCCAGGTGTACATATTCAAATCCACTATTTGGCATCGCTTAAGACATTTGTCAGTTAATTGGTAATTAATTTATTATTTTGGACACTCAATTAATTACATGTAATTACATTATCGTTATAATGTAGGCACTGGTTCATCAAGTTAATGGTTTGTTCAATGTTCCCGTAGTTTAGGGCACTTTAATATAAAGCAGTACCATCATAGATTCTAGTGCATTTTAACAAATGTGTATTGGCACATGGTTTTATATTTACACCCGCATATCATGTTTAACCCAACCTTCTACAGGGCCAGGTTTTTGAGTGCTAGGCACGCCTGTGTTTGCAGGAGTGGTCCATACTTCGGCAGTAACAGAAGGCCTTAAAGAAGCGGCAGTAGCAGGTATCGCACGAGTCGCAGCAGGGCAGCTGGTGGCCCAGACACGACTGTTGATGTGGAATACAGCGACCTGGTGAACGTGTGCCCCTCCTCTGGAGCTGCACTGTATCCGCCGTGTCCTGTGGGTACTAAAAGGTCAGTTTTTCAACCAAACCCTCATTACACATCAAAAGTCGCATGACTTGCCATACATATATTTTAACCTGTGTAAATAATTAATTATTAAAAAAAGATAATGTTTATACTGCATAACTAGAAATACTAGACTTGAGCTTAAAATAAACAGATTAAGCAACAAATTGAATAATTAAGTAATTTTTGCAATGAAATACAGTACATTGCAGTGAGCAGACATGCTAGCTAGAGTTAGTGGTCTGGGTCATGTCTACGTACATATATAAGAGTGTCATATACTGTATGCACAGACTCATCTCTCAGTATTTTCTGGTCATCAGCTGACTTCATTTTATTGCCACATAACATTGCTGAGCCTAGCCCTGATCAACTGAAGCAACCTCAGGTTATACTGTAACACTGCCCTCACAGGCGCATATATATATGTTTTTTACATGGAAAATCTAATTTATTTATCACCATCGTCTCATTGTCTATACCGCTTAATTCTGTATACAGGGTCCCAGGAGGTCTGGAGTCTATCCCAGGGCTTTATTTAATTTAGGGCTTGAGCCATGATACACCCTGGAGAGGGTGCCAATTCATCACAGGGCACACACACTTACACACTCATTCACACACTACGTGCAATTTAGAAGTGCCAAATAGCCTAATCTGCATGTCTTTGACTGTGGGAGGAAACTGGAGTACCCGGAGGAAATCTATCAAGCACGGGGAAAACATGCACACATCGAAAACCTGGACCCTGGAGGTGCAAGGCAACAGTGCTAACCAATAAGCCACCTTGCCGCCTGTTATTTATTCATTTATTTTGAGTTTTAACATTTTTTAGTTTTTAGTTGTTTTTAAATCTAAAGGTTTTTAGTCATTATTTTGAAACAATAAGGAACCCGCCAATTGCAAATCTGGACGTGGTAGAAATGGTCACTCTGGCAACAATTCTCAAGTTAAATAAAACACAGGGTGTACATAATGTTTGTGTGATATGATATCATGCTTGAAAATATGATATTTTAAATATATGAGTAAATATACTCATCGTCAATGGACAAGGAATGTACCCCAAATTATAGAATGACTCATAATGAGCTGATTAAACAAATAAAGCCTGCATTAAATACCAGTTAATGGTCATTATTTCCAAAAGATGATAATGATTATGATAATGATTATTATGATTATGATTTTTTAAAATTATTATTATAGCTAAAGGCAACAGATATACAATAGCTCTGTAGTTTAAGTTTATGTAGGACAGCTTTGTTATTACTTTTAACCCAGCTCACCACATGACAACAACAAGCTCCTTTCTTTTCAGTATCCATTATGCCATTATCAACTGAAAACGCACACACACACACACACACCCACACACACACACACACACACACACACACACACACACATGTTCATTTTTTTTTTTTTTTTTTTTTAGAAATGTGTAAAAAATATCCTTAGGGTCTTTATCTTGCCTAAAATAATAAGATGACTTAAAATTATTTTTCTGAGAGTGTTATTTGAGGGAGGGGTACAAGTCTCTTCTTACTATATTTTAGCTATGAGCTATTAAGTACCAATAATCAATAAAAATATGAAGCCAGGACTTTAACCATGACTAGTCTTTGCTGATATAAAGCATCAGAACAAACATATTATGGATTCTTTGTGACTGTTTGCATAAATATAAATGGAATCTGAACATACTATAAAACAGGTAAGATGAACCGGTTTGGCATACATTAACAATAACATTAATTTCATGCTACAGCTGTAATCAGTTTATTGTTAAGCAGTGAAAATAACACGATATCTAAGTAAAAGTCAAGCCTACTTCATCATAGGACACAGGATCGACCATCAGCTGTTCCTCGACTGAATCGATTCGAAGTTGTACTGCGTCCACTGCAGGACCTGAATCTTGCACGGCTATAAAATAATATCATGAGTTGCAATCTGAAGTATCACTTCAGGCTGTTACATCACTTTGATCCAAGGGATACATGGGCAGATTTTCAAAAGAATTCATATTGACTTGAAGATAATTCCTTATGTCACAAGAATAAATGCCAATAATTACTTAAGCACAAGTGTACACCCATCATCTTTTCTTGTATAGAAAACATATTGAAATGTATGTCACTTACTGATGTCGGGGAAAAACAAGGCATCTGTCCTCCTCAGACTGGGATGCGAAACCTCCATACGGTTAGTGCGGACGAGACCCGATGCCACCCGGAGGGCGCTGAGACTCAACCAGCAGAAGATCACGACACTCAACATGACCACTGAGTCAGAAATGTTTCCTCTGTCAGCAAACTGGCTGTCAACTGGATCGAGGTATGTTACTGAAAAAAAGTTCAGTGATCAGAAATCAGAATGCATAGTTGGTCAAGTCCAATCAGTACAAATTGAAAAAAAAATGAATGTGAAAGTAATGAATATACTCTGATGACTTATCCTAAAGCCAAGCACTTACTGTAAGCTGGCATTCAAGTTCTAGCTTATAAGAGCTATACTGTATACTATAAGCCATTTACTTAAACCAAGAAGCCTTTGCTGTAAAATATTTTTTTCAAATATAAACCAGTAACCGAAGTCGATATTAATTCTAATCCAGAGACATGTAGCACTATAATATATGTCAGTGTGTGTGTGTGTGTATATGTTAGTGTGTATGTGTTCAAGTTTCCTACCTGCAGTGCTCCTCACCCCTGGTTAAGGGTGTGTACCCAACTCTTGTTTTTAAGCCTCCATGAAGTAGGAGGAGTGGGGCCACATGATCCTAATCAGTGAGTGGGGGTGTAATCTCTTGCGTCGAGCTCTTTACAGTCACACACATACACATACTAGTGATGGGAATTCCCGCACTTTTCAATGAATCTGTGTAGATGTGTCAGATATCAGCTCAGCAATGAGAGATGACTTTGTCCGTTGTGAAATGCCATAATGTTTTTTTCCCCCATTTCTATTTGCAGTTATCATTCTAACATAAATAAACAAATAAATAAATAGTGAAATAATATAATAGTTAATAAAATAAATATTTTAATAAAATAAAATTTTATTTAAATTTTTAACATTGTCGCAAAGCAGCTTTACACAGTCAAAAGAAGATAATGGAAATTTGTGTGAATTTTACTAATAAATGATGCATGTAATTTCCATATAATAATTGGTTTTAAAGGAGATTCCTGTCCAATTCTCCTGATGTTTACCACTCCAATACATTACATTATATACATACATACTATAATAATAATAATAATAATTATTATTATTATTATTATTATTATTATTTAAAAAAATTATAGAAAAATTAAGTCACATACAAAGATTCAAAAGAATATTTTCATTTTCTCCTTCCATATACAGATTGTCTTATTTCACCCTTGAAGGGCAACTATTATAAAAATTCCCAAAAGGACAGATGACAGAACCACACATTTTTGGATGTTACTTTGCTGTTTACCACATTGACACCTGAGACCTTTGAGTTGTATGCGAATGACACATAATGCACACTTACACAGAAATTAAGTTTTATTAGCACATCTAGAGCCATACAGGTAGTTATGGTCAGTATATGTATTTTCCATTATGGTGCTTTCCTAATGCCACTTTGTGGGTACTTGTGTTAGACAACATGTTGAAATAAAGCGGAGTACACAGTGACCATTAATTTTTTCTTCTTCCATTAGATGTTCATTACAGCTTGGTAAACAGTACATTTCATTCATGAAAGCAACAAAATCTATCCTCCATGAACCAGTGACGTTTGGTCTCTTTAATGATTGACGCAATAAAGAAGGCAGAAAAATAAGCAATCAAATTGTTTAAGGGTCCACACATCAACTTCAATCAGTTCAGCCCCACCAGTTCTTGCTTTTTGTCAGAATTTTAGAGACTGACAGAAAATCTGCGGAAATTGACATTAATGTGGTAGCAATCTTTATTGGATGTTGATCCTGAACATCGAGTAAAATTAAATTACCTGTCAAAACAAAGCATGTTTCTTGATAAACATGGAATTACACTAACTGTCTTCCCCCAAAAAACAACCTCACCATTTGACTTTGACTGACACATTTAAGAGCCTTTCATTGGTTAATTACTGCAGTGATTAATATGTTTCATCTGACAACAATTCCTTAAACCCTAACTGATGTAGTGAATACTGTAGCTTAAACACAATGTCGATAACATGGTTGTGGAATATACTGTGTTTCAGAAGAGTCAAATTATTGAACTGCATCAAACAAAGAAAAGTACTAGAGATTGCAGAAAATACTGGAATTGGGTTACGTACTGTCAAACGCATTATTAAAAACTGGAACAATAGTTCAATTAGCAACTTCAAAGAAAAAATGTTGTCAGAAAAAGAAAATCATGAATGATTGCAATCAGAAATCACTTAAAGACTTCATGCAATTGCATGTTAAAAAGATTTTATAAAATCAGAGCTATGTTTAATAGTAAAAATACTGTAAGTAAGAAAATTAATTGTTAGTGAGACTAATCAGAAAAGGGAATAAATTTGCTAGGAAGCCTAAAGATTGGACTTTGGAGCAATTGAAAATGTGGTCTGATGAGGCTAGATTGACCCTATTCCAGAGCGATTGGTGTGTCATGGTTAGAAGGAAAGCACTGTGTTATAATCTGGGTTGCTTCAGTTGTTTAGGTCTAGGTTTAGTAACATTACATGGCAATAAAATCAAGTCAGCTGACTACCTTAATGTACCGAATGACCAGGTTATCACATCTATTTTTTTCTTTTTTTTCCCCCTCCCTGACGGCACAGGCATATATCAGGATTCCAATGGTTAAAGAGAGGTCATCCAAGCATGAGGAATCATTGCAATAATTGAAATAACCCACACTAAAAGTCTTTGGGATGTGCTGAAGAAGAGTAGTTTGACTCTCCCATAATCAATACAAGATCTCGGTTAAAAGTTAGTGCATGTGTGGTTGGAAATAAATGCAATCAGGTTGTATAGGGTTGTTGAAGCAATGCCATGCTGGTCATCTTTGAGTGTTTCTGTCAGTATCAATGATAATTAAGTTGCAGCAAAACATGTATGTGAAGGCTGTGTGGAGAATATTTTGAAGGGTGTGTGTATATTATGTACAATATTTTTTACAAAGTAAAAAAAATATAAACTTGTCAATATAAGATAAAATTAATTGTTGCCTTTAAATCAATAACTATTATGAAAGGCACTTGTATTTCTCCTTTGCTTGTTTTTTTTTAATCATCATGGATTGCCTTTGGTGCCTTATAAACTACTAATACAAATCATTATATACCTTTTAAGAAAGCAAAGTGTGATGGTAAAAGCATGGCAGGAATTTCACTAAAAATGTATCTCTGCATTAGTTGTTTTGTTTATCTTTTATGAAAATTAAATTATTTCCAAAATGATCACATATCAACCAAAATAAGCAAAACTCTAGATTTGCCGGTAAAATTATGTACTTTTACTTCCAAGGGCTGTTCATGCTAAAATGTACTATAGTTTGCATTTTTCAAATTTGGATTCTTGAATATTTGATTTCAAGTAATACAACAAATAAATACAGACCACTCACTCGCTTACCATCTAAACCACATTATCCTATATACAGGGTTGTGCTGGTCCAGGGCACACATACTGTACACACACAGTCACATGCTCATTCACGTGCTACAGGCAATTTGCTAAAAAAGCCTAATCTGCATGTTTTTGAATGTGGGAGGGAACCAAAGTACCCAGAGGAAGCCCACCAAGCATGGGGAGAACATGTAAACTCCATCCACCCAGACCCTATGCAGGAATCGAACCCGGAATTGAACCCTAACATTCTATTTTACCTTATTCCAGGAAAAGCAAAATGATAAACCGCCCCCCCCCCGCCCCCGTTTTTATTTCCAATGAAACATATAACCCAATGCAATGTGCATGACACATGAAAGATAGCAATCTATTAAACTGACCGAATTACAAAAACCTACATTCTGTTATACTGACCAAACTGCACTTTCAATCTAATTTTCCCTGTACAATGTATTTCTTCCTAAAATTGAATGAAAGCTTGACAACCATCTTAAGGCAATCATCAGTCATAAGCTGGGTGAAATATTTAACCCTAGTAGGCTTTTAGTGGAACTACATTAATGTAATTTGATCGAATTTCCTGTTTATTGTGGAAAGTCACACAAAGCACTTATTAACTGCTATGTACATCAGCTCACTTTATTACGGCAAGACGGAAAGAAAAACATGCTGATGACGTAATCCACGTTTTCTTGTGTAGAGATTCATCCTAACACACACACACACACACACACACACACACACACACACACACACACACACACACACACACACACAATTATACAGTGTGCATGCACTGTCAGCAAGGAGTACATCTATTTAACATGTAAACCTTGAAGTCAAACTGTAGATATTAATAAGTAATTTCATTTAAAAAAATTTATATTAACGTCAACATGTCATCACCAGAGAAGAGTGTGACACCATAATGGCTCACCACCAATCTAAGCTATAATTCTCCATCATTTTGACAAGGTATTAAATGCCTTTACAGGGTACAACTTTAAAAAAATATTACCAATTTAAATTTGTTTCTAAAATACCCTCACTATAATGATCCATAGTGCATTCTGAGGTGCTTTACTGCCTAACCCTATTGAAAAGAGTGGTTATTTATGTTTCCATGGTCTTCTTGTCTGCTCAAACCAATCTTGGCATTTTCCCCGTAGACTTTTCTCATTAATCAAGACGTTTCCACCCAAAGAACTGCCACTGGCTTGATGCTTGCTTTTTGCTTTTTACACCATCCTGTGAAAACTCTATAAACAGCAATGTGTGAAAATCTCAAGAGATCAACAGTTTCTGAATTTCTTGACTTACCCTGTCTAAAACCAACATCCATTCCAGGGATAAAGTACCTCAGATCACATGTACCTTCAATCTGATGTTTGATGTGAACATTAACTGGAGCTCTTGATCTGTACATCTGATGCACCTACCTGCTGATACAGAAATGGATAAATTTGCAAATGCATAAATCAGTATGTTCAAATATTTCTGTTAAAGCACACGAAATAGACACCCATAATTTCATGGTAAAAACTCCAAAACTCAAGTTAATAAGTAATTATGTGTTAGTGGATAAACCTTATTTCATTGAAAATTTAACAGTTTTTTTTGTACATAATTTCTTTCATAAAACTATTCCCGTCTATTTAATTCTTGCATGGCTGTGTACAATTGCATAATGTAATCCACAGTAAATCCAAAAATGTAATTATAAATATACAGTACCAAAAGTCAAAAGTTTGGACACACCTTCTAATTCCAGAAGGATTCATTTTCTTCAATCTTGAACAATCCTAGAGATTTCAAAACTATGAAATAACACATGGAATTAGGGAAATAAGTAACAACAACAGTCAGTTGTTATTTTAAGAGAAATTTCATGAAGGTCAGCTGTTTTGGAACCATTCTTGCAAGAACAGTATTGTCAAGCGCATTTGCAAAACCCATCAAGCACCATGATGAAACTGGCTTTCATGAAGACCTTCCCAGGAAAGCAAGACCAAAACTCACCTCTGCTGCATAGGAGAAGTTTGTTAATTCATCTTCTATACCATTCTTCTATACATCATCTTCTATACCATATACTGTTACAGGGCCGCGGGGGCAGGAGCCTATCATAGGAGACTTTGTACCCCCTGGACAGGGCACATGCAAACACACACTACGGGCAATTTGGGAACACCAATTTGCCAGTCTTTGAATACACACTCACAATTATACACATAACTGGAGTACAAAGACGAAAACCACCAAGCCGGAAAAGGTGCAAACCTTGAACCCTGGATGGGCGTGACTACAGTGACAACCACTAAGCCACCGTGCCACCTCATTTCGAGATACCAGCCTCTAAATAAATAAAGGTTTTACAGAGCATGATGAGCAGACATATATTTTGGGTGCATTCAGCATTATTGTACAATGTAGAAAGAAATAAAAATCAGGAAATTATATGAAATTGGATAGAAAGTGTGTTCAAACTTTTGGCTGGTAGTGTATTTTAATCTTTTCGCCCATAGTATTGCAATCCTGAATATTTACTAAAGCAATAAAACGCTTAAAATATATTTGTTTCCATGTTAGTGCATACATTATATTATGTTTAATGACGACAGTGACTAGAACGCGCACAGCGACTAGAACGCGCAGCAGCGTGATCACGTGATCTATCACATGAGCGGCTCTGTTCCTCTGCAGTCCGGCCCGCACTCACTCACACACACTCAACCGCCTTAGTAAGGATTTAGCATCCTGTAACTAGGATTTAAAAGAAATCAACATGCCTTTTTCGGAATTATATTTTAACGTGGATAATGGTTATTTGGAAGGGCTGGTGAGGGGGTTTAAGGCTGGAATCCTCACACAGGGAGATTACCTCAACCTGGTTCAGTGTGAAACGCTGGAAGGTGAGTGTGGATATTTATCATTTATAATATTCATACTTTAAAATACATGTTTTTTTTCTTTAATTAGCAGTCTTACATGTTTATTGGGCGACATTAAAATGCTAGGGCAACCGGTTTAAACTAGTTTGTCGCTACACAGCGATTTGACAAGCTAGCATAAATCCATTTAAAAGCTAGCTAATGCTAAGTAATTCTGCTGTCAGTTATATTGCACTTTCAGTGTTTTCATTTGTGGCGATATCTAATAGTATTATTATTATTATTATTATTATTATTATTATAAAAAAAACTAAGCAAGAAAAAACAAAACAAGAATATGCCTGTATTTAGTGTTACATCGTCGTTAAGATAGCTAGCTTGCTAGCCGCTAGTTCTGGCAGCTAGTCTTTATGCTAGCGCGTCCTCATTTATACATAAAATTAAGCCGACTATTTTATGACACCCAAACAAACGTAGGTGTAAAATATTTCGCTCTGTCTTGTGATGTATTAAATTATTTAAAATACGAACCTGACACGTTCCATACTGCTTTACTATCTGGTCATGTGATGTAGCTATGCTAAATGGTGTAAGTTAGCTTAATTAAAATAACATTGTGGCCTGACATCCTCATCATCTCTTTTATTACCTGCTAACTGCTCAAATATGTCTTCAGGCCGAGACTGTTATACAGATAATTCTTACGTTTATATTTTATAGCCATCGTGATGCATTAGAGACAGAATGTATGTGTGCTTCATCAGGAGTGATATTGTCTGCATTTGGGTCACATGAGTCAGGTTTTAGTTTTGAGGAACTGGAAACAGGTCTGTCACAATCCTGGAAAAATTAAGTAACGTCTGACCCTTTCTTGTCAGAGTGGAAATAGGTTTTATGCACTGAAGAGTTGCCTAAATGTCCAATATAAGGCTGCATCAATTCAGTAATCAGTAAGTTACTGGTATCAGTCCAGCACATGTAATACAGTGTAATGTAAACCTGAAGTACATTGCCACACTAATAAAACAATTTACATGAAATTTCAAAGAGCTGAAGGTATTTATAATGGCGTTGTGGTTAGCACTGTGGCCTCACATCCCCATGGTCGAGGGTTCGATTCCCACCTCTGGGTCTTTGCACATGGAGTTCTCTCCGTGCTTGGTGGATTTTCTCTGGGTACTCCTGTTTCCTCTCACAGCATGTGAGGACATGGATTAGACTAATTGTCATTTCCAAATTGCCAGTTGTGTGTGTGTGCGCGCGCGCGTGCGCCTTGGCACTCTGTTGCAGGGTATAACCCACCTTGTGCCCAAAGTCTCCTGGGATAGGCTCCAGGCCCCTGTGACCCTGTACACAGGATAAGCGCTATAGAAGATGAATGAATAATGGTAATGATGGCAAAGAGTGTTAGTGTGGCAGTGGTAGCTCAGAGGATTAAGGCATTAACTGAGGGTGGAGCACAGAAGTAGTATAAACCCAAATGAGTATGTGTTCCCCTTTTGAGTCTTGGTCCTCTTAACGTTTCCCCCATGCCACTTTGACCTCTGGCCTGCTCAGCAGGGACAACCTGATAAAGCTAACATGTTTTACGTTTTATACAGATTTTCGTAATACCTTAATCCTGCTTCATGACATTGTTAAAATCACTATACAAATAAAATTTAACTGAATACAGAGAACCTGTTGCATATGGGAGGACTTCGATTCTGTGAGCACCGAGGCCCTGTTTACACCTCATAATGTCTGCCTCGAACACAACCTGACAGCCGAGGCACGTACCATAGCTGTTCAAACCTGGCTCTGTGAATGCATTTCTTGCAGGACGAAACCAGCTTTCTGCTGCCAGTGGGACAATGTTTTAGTTGGATAGCACTTTGGCATGATTTCCACACAGTCTCACAATGACTTCCATCTAGGGCATTGTCAAGCAGGCAGTCCTGCTTTTCTGTCCAGGACAAATCATGACGCATTCATGCTTAGACCTCCTGAATTTATGGTAATGTCTTTAAGATCTCTTTGATACTTGCACTTAGCGATGTCCAATAACAGTGAGCAACCCAGGTATGCTTCTTAACAAAAGGTGTGACTGAGGTCTAAGTAGGGTGAGTTTCCTTTCCTCTCACTCGTGAATCAAAGTTAAGTTTATGACACATAACCAATGCAGTTTAATAAGGTTGGAAATCACCAGGAACTGCTTGATTTGGTATTATCACAATACCTACGTCCCAATTCGATTTGTATCACGATTTAAAAAATCACCCAATCCTGCTTTAATTTGTGACTTTTGTCTTCTTCTCAGATCTGAAGCTTCACCTACAGAGTACAGATTATGGAAGTTTTCTGGCCAACGAAGCGTCTCCCCTCACTGTATCGGTCATCGATGACAAGCTGAAGGAGAAAATGGTGGTGGAGTTCCGTCACATGAGGAACCAGTCTTATGAGCCTTTGGCCAGCTTCATGGATTTCATCACGTAAATAATTCACAACATTACTTTTTTGAAGTTGGCTGAGTAAAAGTTACAAATTAATTATTTAATCAGGTTAATTGACTTTTATTATCTCCTGTTTCTCACACACAATCTTCAAAATATTGCCAAGTTAAATTTTATTTATAGAGCACAATTTTAACACAACTGTAGTTGATCCAAAGTGCTTTACAATAAAATACAAAAATAAAGAACTAAATAAAAAATATAAAAAATAACAAAATTAATAACAATTAAAAGACAAATACATAAAACACCAATTCAATTATTCAGAGTACCGACATATCATCAGTCAAATGCTAGAGAGTAAAAATAAGTGTTTAAGCTAGATTTAAAAGCATCCAGTGACGGAGAAACTCTGATGTTCAAAGGTAGACTGTTCCACAGCCTTGGGGCAACTACTGAGAAAGCCTGATCACCTTTTGTTTTACACATGATTGGAGGACAGATAAAAGTGACTGACTACTGAATCTTAATGGCCTAGAGGCTGTATATAGACTAATGAGATCACAAATACACTCATTTCACTCAAATACATACGTTTTCTACAGTAAAGCAGTAGATTTGGATATGTTAACATTTAGATGCTTGTTCATCACAAGTGTGAGATCACTAATCATGGACTTTTCTTCTGTCCTTCATTGTCATGTTAAATTTTTCCTCTTGCTGCAAATGTCTTTTTCATTTAATGGTTCTATTGTCAGTGAGCTAAAAGAAGAACTGACAAGCCTGTGTAAAAGCTGTGTTGTGCTCTTGTGATTGCAGATACAGCTACATGATTGATAACGTCATCCTCCTGATCACGGGCACGCTGCACCAGAGGGCTATTTCAGAGCTGGTGCCTAAATGCCACCCGCTGGGCAGCTTTGAGCAGATGGAGGCCGTCAACATTGCCCAGACTCCTGCTGAGCTCTACAACGCCATCTTGGTTGACACACCGCTGGGTGAGACATTAGCATGATAGGTTGGCCAAGTGGCTCAGGAATTAATTTATTTATTTTTTTGGTGGCTTTATAATTATTTTCTTCAATTTGCCCTTGTTTTTTTTTTTTTCATGTAGTTTGTGTTTTTGAAATATTCTTTTCTGTAACAACAAGCAAACTTATTTTGCTTTTTTTTTTTACGTGTTAAAATTAAACGTGCTTTAGAACTTTCAAGGGTATTGAAATTCCCTTTTAAAAAAACTGTGATAAATTAAAAAAAATCTTTCTGTGCAATCTCTAACATAGTTAAATTATGTTAAATGTATTATTAATTTATTATGGTAACAAAGTGAAACACATGGAAAAATCAGTTAAAGTTAAAACTTGTTCCAGATTAGTTTGTTGATTTGCCCATTGGACCTTTTTTTTTTTTTTTTTTTTTTTAAAGAAAAAAACTGCTCGATTTGAGTAATAAAAATTAACAATGTTCTTTTTTTTATATAATTTTTTTAATTGCTTCATTATTTCTAGTAGAAGAACTGCACTATATTACCTTCTCATCTGTCTCGTTTCAGCTGCTTTCTTTCAGGATTGCATCTCAGAGCAGGATCTTGATGAGATGAACATAGAGATCATCCGTAACACCCTGTACAAGGTAACAACCACAGTTCATTTCTCTAGGACATTTCTTTAAATGTCATAAATCAGCATGGAACAAAGAGACCTTTTACAGTCAATAGCTAATTTTTTTTCTTTTTCTTTTGTGCTTCTACAGGCTTATCTCGAGGCCTTTTATAAGTTCTGCACCAACCTAGGTGGGACCACAGCGGACACCATGTGCCCTATTCTGGAAGTGAGTAATCCAACAGTGCATTTTAAAACCAGTCAGAAGGTGTTGATTCATTCTCTTTGCCAGCTGCAAGGCAAATCTCAGGGTTAATGCATGTCTTTGTTTTAATATGTTATGTACATATGTACATTAATGATGTACACAGGGATATGACTTTGCCAAAAGGTAATTTTTTTCATTTTTAAAGGTTGTTTTTTGCATGTTTTTATTTAAAGTAGTCTTTAGTGTCAGCTTTAGCTCTTCCTGTAACAAAGCATCCTCATTGCTGTTTCTCAGTAACATGATTAGCTGCAAAAAAAAAAAAAAAAAAAAAGCTATTCCCTCACCAGCTTCTTTTTTTCCCTTAAGGATAGGACTAAGTGATTATTCTTGACAGCAATAACAAGAATTAATTTGTGTTACACACATTGCACAATAAGGAAAAGAAAAAAAAAGAATGTATGATGTTTGATGACACAAGTAATAAATTGGTATTAAAAAAAAGGAAAAAATAATGTTTACAATGTTCACCCTTCAATCCATTTGATTGAGAATGACGCTGCTTTACTGCTGTATGTATTCTAAGCGAGTTTTTCCGTGCAGTTTGAGGCGGACCGGAGGGCCTTCATAATCACCATCAACTCATTTGGGACAGAGTTGTCTAAAGAAGACCGGGCTAAACTCTTCCCTCACTGTGGAAAGCTTTACCCAGAAGGCTTAGCACAGCTGGCACGGGCTGATGACTATGAGCAAGTCAAAGCCGTTGCAGACTACTACCCTGTAAGTTCTGGCAGAACAATGCCGCACGTGTAGATTATATAGGAGTAATTCATTTTAACGTTCTCAGTTTACACAAATGGGTAAGAGAGCCCTGAAGTGAACTGCTTGAGTAAGACGCTTGTCTTTGTTAATAATGAATCTGTTGCATAGCTTTTAAGGCTCCATCCATTCTGCAGTCTTTTATGTGGAATATAGAAAATGTAGTAGTCATTTTGATAGAAATTTGCTAGGAAAATGTGCCTTTAACAAATTGCATGAAAGACTGGATGCCTTTTCAATACCATTTCCCAGTCTGAACCAGTTTATGTAATAAATCTAGTGACTCCTCACTTTCGCTGCAAGGGATACTTTGATCTCTTTACAGAAATATGTGACGTGGCCACATTATACCAACCGCATTCTTTGTTTTTTTATTATGTGTTTTTATTTTTTCAAGGAATACAAGCTTCTGTTTGAGGGTGCTGGTAGTAACCCAGGAGATAAAACGCTGGAGGATCGCTTCTTCGAGCACGAGGTGAACATGATCATGAGAAGAGAACAGAGGAGACAGTGAGCTTAATGATGTTGGAGAGAATCTAAAGGACCACATTGTTTGCTTCTGGCACAGAGTCGCTTTCCTTAGTTGACCTTAGTATTAGGGGTTGATCTAATCTATATAATTCTTTTTTTCCAGGCCCGATACTTATTAGTAATGAAGGAGATCGATATGCATTTGCAGCAAAAATGAAAATCTTGGCGTCAAACACAAAACTTTAAAATGTTGTGAACCGTGTGTTTAATTAAAGAACCTTTTAACATTATCCTAAAATAGAACGTGAAGGGAGGTCCCAGCAGCATTTCTGATAAATTTTTTTTTAAATAAATAAATAAATGAACTAGTAGAACTTGTATGTAAATTTGAGTCTTAGTTAGTAACCTGTAATTCAGCCACACTAGATTGTGGTGCAGAACGCACAGTTGCTCTACATGCTCTCCAGCGAGATGGCTTCCGTTTGTCTCATAATTTGCACTGAAGACATGCTCCCTCAGAGTAAAAATGACTGATGCTGGTAAAAATTACAGATATAAATAATTGTAAAAATACTGTATATAGGCCCCTATAATCGATTAACCCCTACTCAGGAAATGGAATGTGCAGTATCATGTAACGGAATTGTAACTGCCTAATATAAAAAAAATCTTCCTTTTATTTATTTATTTATTTATTTTTGCAGGTGAAGCTGAACAAACTGGCTTTCCTTAACCAGTTCCACTTCAGTGTGTTCTACGCTTATGTGAAGCTGAAGGAGCAGGAATGCCGTAACATTGTGTGGATCGCAGAGTGCATCGCTCAGAGGCACCGCGCCAAGATCGACAATTATATCCCCATTTTCTAATGTTAGACCCTCTCATTAACTCTTGTCTAAAAATTTGTCCATGACACCTTGTTATTTATAAGTTCTGTATATTTTGAATAATTTCTATAATCTAATGATGTATGTTTGTCTAGAAATCGGGCTTACAGGCAACAGCTTTCTCCGGTTCATATTTGACATGTTTACAGCCTGCCTAGGAAAGAATCGTCCTTGGTGGTGCTTGGTTCAGTTAAAGTGTTGAACACTTTAAAGTGGTACTTAGGGGTCAAAATTAGCATTAATCAAGTGACACCTCAACATTGTGTTGTAGCTCCCGTATATAATGTCTGACTGGACAAACACTTAATTTGACATCCTGGTTTTGCTCTTACCAGCAGCTTATTATTATTTTTTTTTTTAGACCCACCTATAGACCATTAGTCTTATTTTAATCCATTACTATACAAATGAACTAAAGGGATCTTGTTAAAGATCGTGATGCGTGTTTAAAAAAAAAATCACTGGAACATCCCAATGGATAAAGTGAAAGTGTAATTAGATGTTTTATAGACGTTAGGTCTGCATGATTGATTTCAACATGCCATTACATTAACATGTCTGTACATCCATAGCTTATTGCACCGAATAATTTCCATTTCTAAATGCTTCCAAATTAAACCTTGCTGTGTAGACATGTCACTTTTTTTTTAAAACGAGAATTCCATTAGTCATTTCTCTCACTCAAACTTATCCAGTTGCGTTGAGTATTACAAAAATGTTGGTGGAAACAACATGAACCTGAAATTTCATGATCGAAACATGTACAAGTGGATTCGTATCGCTTTTACTTGCGTGTTAAAAATGCATTACACTGTGTTGAAGCTGATGTGAATTGTGATCATCTTTAAATTAGTGTCGACTAACTTATGGTGTAGATCAAATTTTATCTACGAGAGCCAAATGTGAAAGGTCGGGCCTATATAAGAAAGAATTCTATGGAAATATGACCTCTCGTTCAGGTATCCCGTGCTGTAAAAACTATATTGTATTTCTGTAATCTTACTTGTGTTTTGTGTTGGAGAGAATTATATGGAGTATGTATGTAAACCTGAGTGGGTTTCGTTTTTTAATATGTGTAGGGTATGGTGTTAAATATTTACCAAAGCTACCTGCATAAGCATTTTCATAGGTGTCCAGCAGATGGCGCAAATTGTCCAGTCATATGCAGTTTTGCAGAAACAGATGAAACTGCAGGTACAATATGTGGTGACTGCATAAATTTATTATTATAATTTTTTAAATTATTTTCAGTTTTATATATTTTTGACACAATTTTATCAAAAACAACTTTCAGCTGAGTAAATGATGAAGATTATGCACCATGTTGAAGGCCAGCAGTGGCAAATCTTATCATTCTAGTCTGTAGCTACACTGCCTTAAGCACCGAGCCACTTCTGTGGTAGATAATATAATGTTTACAAGAATACAGGTGTACCCTGATTTTCACTTTGCAGCACACCACAAAGGTATGCTTTCGCCAACAAACTATTTCCCCCAACCTGCCTTTATCTCTGTGCTTCATGAAAGGTAAAAACTCCTGCAGACAGATCAAAGCAATCAAGTAGAACGTAATTATTAATATGGTTACGTTGTACAGCTGCCTGAGTAAATCTTGTTTGACATAACATTATAATATGACCACTGATAGGTGAAGTGAATAAAATTGATTATCTAATGACTGTGATACTTGAATGTGGGTGGCATATATGGGGCAGCAAGGGAACATTTTTATCCCTGAGGGTAGTATGTTAAGAAGCAGCAATGTTGGGCAAGAATAAAGATTTGAGCAACTTTGAGGGCCAAGGGCCAAACTGTGATTACTAGATGACTGTGTCAGAGCAACTCTTGCTATAAAACTATAGCTCTTGTGTGATGTTCCCTGTCTTTAGTGGTCAGGGCATACCAAAAGTGATCCAAGGAAGGAAAAATGGTGAAGTGGTGATTAGGCAGATGGTCAAAATTTTGTTGCTGGTCTGTGTATTTTCTAATAACTTTCCACATATTGTTACAGAATATTATTACAAATAATATTCCCTTTTTAACTTATTTGAAGGCAGTAAGCTATTGCCCACCACTACTGATCACAGTGTATACAAATGTACAGATTTTCTATGGAGATGTTAATTGTTTTAGGTTGACCTTTATCCCGTTTTGACACCAAAACAAATATATCAGATTAATATCCAGAAAAAGTAATGTTTGCTTTTTTCCCCCTCTTCTAAAACATCAAATGTAGCCTATGTTGAGAAACAATGACATTCTGGAAACTTGGTACCCTGTCCTAAAACTTTTAAGCATTACCCAGGGTTTATAAGTTACTGGAAGGCCGAATTCTGGCAGAGAAAACATCTCATCTCAAACCTCCAGTGCATGAACCCAAATTTCAATTGTGCACACACTGAAACTTTCCTCGAAAGTGTTTCTACCTTTTACCTCTGTGTTTAACCTTTATGACTTCTGAGATTCATTCCATGATAACATGACAAGGAAACTTTAACCGTGTCTCTTAAATTATAGTACATTCTCTTATCAAAGAAAATCACATGCACAATAATAATAATAAAATATATATATATGTTGGTTGGATAAGTTCGTAAACGCGTGAGAGTACTATTTTATTGCACTGTTGTGGAAAAAAACATAGAGAATAGAGAATATGACTTGAGACACATTGCACTGGATGTTACTTAGAAAAAGAAACTGTAGGTCAACAAAGAACAACAATGAAACTCAATTATCTGAGTGACAGAATGGCAGCTGAATGACGTTAAAGGTGACACATTCTCTTTAAAATGGGTGGCGTTAAAATGGGAAAGAACATCTTGTACTAGTGTGGGATCAAAAGCATATTGAGCAAGTCGGCAAAACCAAAGTCTGCATCACTCGCAATATTTTCCATACCTTTTCATTTTAGTTAAAACAAAATAAATACTCAGTCTTAACACAGGGATATTTGTAGGTTTACATTTCCAGTGCTAAGCATTAAAGAGCCGGTCTCTAATTAGAACCTTTTTTTCAGCACAATAGCTTCTTTCCTTTTCTCCTGGATTACAAATCCCCATAATTACTGTTGGGAGAAAAATGTGAAGATGACTCAAAGAGCCTTTAGGGTTTTTTTTTTTTGCTGATGTCGGGAAACATTGTTCTTAACTTCCCATCAAAGGATCCAAATCCTCAAAGCTATATGTAGTACAATACATCAGAGAAGCTCTAATTAGGTGTGTGTAAAGTATAAATGGCTGAGACAATAAATATTATTAAATATTTACTATTCAAAAGTAGGCAAGTAAGCATGTGCATGAGGAGCAAATCTAATAACTGTGTACGGCATGCTAATGGAGATATTAAAACTGTGCAAGGTCTAATATAATGAGGTGGGTCATCTCCACTTAAAGGCATCTACATTCATGATTTCAAGTTTGTAATACTCTACTGTGTTCATTCCGTGTTTCCTAAGAATAAAAAATGTGGTACTTACAGCTCTGTCATTCTTCTGTAACTTATATTACTTATTGTTTGGAGGGTGTGTGATTAGTCAATCTAATTTAAGTTTCTAAAAACCATATAAACGGATGAAAGAGTAAATGATCCACTTTGCTCACAATACTGTAATTACCATGACTGTTTTATATGTGCTTTTCAACAACTGCTTCGGATGGGATTGCCGTGTCAGCAAAGCCCGAATCTAGGCGCGTGCCGGTATGTGTCACCTGACAGGTCACTGATTAGAAAGCGTCAGCCTCACTTCTTTATATAATTCTGCGTAGTTTTCTTTAGATCGTTGTGGTAGTCTTGTGCTCGTTTCCATAAACATAAATCCAAAAATAAATTGCTTTAAAACATTTGCTAATACAGATGGAATAGTGGCTTGCACTGTGGCCTTACACCTCCAGGGTTGGGGGTTTGAGTCCCGCCTTTTGTCTGCATGTTCTCCCTGTGCTTAATGGGTTTTCTCCCTCAGTCCAAAGATATGCAGATTAGGCTAAGTGCTGTTTCCAAATTGTACCCTGTGATGGATTGGCACCCCATCCAGGTTGTATCCTGCCCGGTGACCCTATCTTTTGTGCAGAATAAGCAGTATATAGAATGAGTAAGGAAATGGTGGCACGGTGCTTAGTGGTTAGCACTCTTACCTTGCACCTCCTGGTCCTGGGTTTGATTCCTATGTCTGGTCTGTGTGCATGGAGTTTGCATGTTCTCCCTGAAACTGTTCTCCTTGATGGGTTTCATCCTACAGTTCAAAGATATGCATATTGTGCTAATTGCCATTCTCAAACTGCCCATAGTGTGTGAACGAAGACTGTAGGTTCTACCATGTCGTACAAAATGGGAATAAATACACAGGTCACCGTTGGCCTTCATGGTCCCTAGTTGGACTACAGAGGTTTCTAGATGGATGGACGGATGGAGTAAGTAAATAATCGTGTGTACATAAAATCCAGAAACAAAACCTTACATACAGTACAAATCTTTGCAAGGTAGAGCAGTTTAGGCCTGGTAGCACATTTACACTACCCCTTTTTGCACATCTGTAGGACTACTTTACGTTAAATAGTTCTAACGAGACTTTAGAGATTTAACTAGTATTTACAGCAAGTACTGAAGGTCAAGGTAATTTATACTTCACCAGATATTAAGTTGTAAAGTAGGAACACACTGTACAGACCAATTGGAGACAAGCTAACCTTGTCTCTATAAAAAAAAGTGTATTTGGCAGACAGGCCATAAATAAAGGTGAGGCCAATGAAAGAACATTAGCTGTGCTTGGAGCATACTACAGTATATTCCTCATAGTCAGTATACAGTTCACTTTACCTCAGAACCATGTTGTACAGCTGTATTTATAATCAACTCTCACGAGTATGAGACTCACGCAATCACTCATCTTCACACAAACTTACGCCACATTTGCAATTTCTCATGCTTTCTATTCAAAACAATCTGTGGAAGACAAAATCATTGAAATTCAGCGTTTTTCTGACGAGTCAGCTAAAAGTGACTTTTATTTAGAAGTCAAATGTTGCTTTTTTTTGGATTTTTCTATCCTACAATTTATAACATCTTGGTTTTCCTCTGTTTCATTTGTTTCTTTATGGTCCAAGTTTCTTCGTTGCCCTCATACATTCTCTTAATTCCACTGCTCCTGCATGACTGTTGTATTTCACATAATATTGAGTGTCCCAATGATGGGAGGATCCTTGTAAATCTGAAATGAAATATTCGAGAAGTGAATGGGCCCCAATAAGACTGCTTATGTTTAAGTCCCAGATTTCTGTGCTATACTCTGCTGCCCTACATGGTGCTATTGGAGAGCATGTACATACATATATGATTTGGCCAGTGGGTAATGTACCCTAGTAAATGTTTTGTTTGGATAAATATTTAAATTGTCAGTTGTACCAACTGGAATACTGTAAATACTTTCATATCGCCTTAGTCATTGTTTATACTGCTTTATTCTATATACAATGTCGCAGGGGGCCTGGAGCCTACCCCAGGAGACTCGCAGGGCACACACATACACACAATACGGGCACTTTGAGACCGCAAATTAGCCAACCTGCATGTCTTTGGGAAGAAAACGGAAGAGCCGGAGGAAACTCACCAAGCACTGAGAGAAGACGCAAACTTCATGCACTCAGACCCAAGGCGGGAATCGAACCTAGAACCTGGGGATCAAGGCGACAATGATAATCACTAAGCCACCGTGCTTCTAATACAGTACCATCACCAACCATTGCCATTCTTTTCAGAATTTCCCTCCAAGCTTTTCTGAAAAGTTGCAAGCTCTGGTTTATATTATTGTTTTATTAACAGTATCTGTTTGTTCAAACCCCTAAATATTGTGCATAGAGCACTGGAAAAAGCCCTAAAGCATGCCAAATATGCAATTTCCACTTATTTGGGGACAGACATCTTAGCAATGGAAGTATGATAATGAAACAAGTTGCTAACTATAAAACCTATGAATTTTCATGTTCACATTGTTTTCACAAATGGATTACTAAACCACTCGGGCCAGTTAAGAATTAAACCTTGGAAAATTACTGTAAAACTATTGATATTTAACTTTTTAATTTGTTGATAAATGTGAATAAATTATGAATTAGCATTAGTCAGTTCACGAAAGCAATATACAGTATTGGCAAAGGAAAAATGTTGTGTGGTAAAAGTCTGGTGCAATGTGGAGTGTAGTAAGTGCTTTAAAATAAGTGTGTGTGTTGGTCTAGTTTTGGCTTTGCAGGAAAGCATCAGAATTGTAAATCTGATGTGGGCTGTTACAGGAAGTCAGTCGAGGGAGAATACTGTAGCAATGGGGTGATGTGGCAGAAGGAAGAGTGAAAACAAGTCATGCAGCTGCGTTCAGGATCTGTTGCAGAGATCGAATTGCACTCAGAGGCAAACCTGGCAGCAAGTTACAGTAGTCAAGTCTTGAAATGACCAGGGGCTGAACAAGCATATATATATATGGCCAATTCTGTAAATCAGATTTCAACTCAACTATGTCAGATTAGCAAGACAGGTTTTTGTCCCTAGTCGCCCCAAGGGTGACCAAAGATGAGATCAGAGAGTTGTTAAGGAAGATCACAAGATTCTAACGCAGAGATGAATTCATCATCTGGGATGAACAGCTAATGAGCTGATGATGAGATGTTTACAAGAAATGTAGAGATCTGAGTAGAAATATGGGTGGGAAGGAGATAGTGGTATGAGAGTCCATGTCAGGATATGACCTAGAGGTTGACTATATATGGAGAACAGCCATGGAGAGGGCCAAGTACTGAGCCTTGTGGGACACGTGTGGAGAGTCTGTGTGAAGCAGATGTGATTCCCCTCCATGTCACCTAATATGACCAATCTTCCTGGTAGGATGCAGATCATTGCAAATCTGTGTCACAAATTCCAAGACTCATGTGGATGGACAATATTTCTGTGGAACATGTTACTTTATAGCCAAATTGGTAAGGATCTTGGAAGTTGTTCTGTGAGAGATATTAGTAGTTATTACTAGTCACTGATGGCTCAGGGAGCTAGAGTGGATTTGCTTAGGATGGGAAGAACACATTCTCCCCTGGCTAAGGTGGTAGGATTGTAGGACAAGAGGATTTTCAGAACCTTTTCTGTTGCTAGCCTGGAAAAAAATGTGCCACTGAAAGAGATGGGGACTCTTATTTTTGTAGTGTAGGACTTTGGGTAGGAATTTCACAGTGCCAATGTCATCTTCTTTGGCTTCCTCTAAATCCTATGGTAGGGAGGAAAAGGAGGAAGTGTCTGTAAGGGATGATAGAGAGCAGGAAGTTACAAAGGAATGGGATATAGAGTGGAGGTTTGGGCAAGTGGGAGAGAAATATAGAGGTGATTTTAGGAAGGATAGTACAAGTATGGAAGACCAGGTTCAGGGCATTTTCTCTACTGTGTGTTAAATGGCAGAGAGAAGGAATGCATAAGAAAGAGAATGCAAGAGGTTTGGTGCTTGGTGGAGGAGAGGTTGAAGAGTACAGTTAGAGGGGTGCTATCCATAGGGATGAGACTGAGGAGTATGCCCATTTCTTCAAGAAAGTCTACTAGCTGACCAGAGGGTGGTATTCAACAATGATTAGAATACAGAAACACCCATTTTCCCAATGCACTAAATACTGAGCTGAGCTGAATACACCTTCAGTATATCTTTTATTAAGCGCTGTGCATAATTTACACCTTAATAGAGTAAACTGAAACTACTCCTGACTAGCATAGTGGCACTTCCAAACAAAACAAAATCAACAGATCAAAAAATCTAGATCCAGACACGTCAGTCAAGTAGATATAGTCAAGTAAAAATAACTGAATACTAAGATAAATCATGACATGTATGACATGTGACAGTATGACATGAACATGTTACTATATAGCTAAATATGTGTAAACACATTACCATTATATACATATCCATATGGGTATGTTGGATTCTCCTTTTACCACTGCAATACCACATTCTTTGTAAATGTAGAAGCACAAAATTGTTAAATGTTAAATGTATTTACAGTATGCTGTAGCTTCAAGAGCCAAAACTTGTTTTAGCTTGACAATGTTTGATGTGGAAGAACTTGGGTGGCCTGCAAAAAGCCTTGACCTTAACCACACTAACATACTTATCCCTGCATTTTCATGAGATTTAGCATGAGTAGTGTGCTGAGTATGCCATTTCAAAACATCTCATTCCTAAACTTTGAGTGGTCGGAATGGACATGGATGAAGATATACTTCTGGGAACACTGGGAGTGGGGTGGGAATGCTCAGTCGATGTCATGCTAGTGCACAGGGTAGAAAAGGTGGACGCAAACAAGAGAGTTATTGATGTACATCTTAGTCTTTATAAAGCCCTAACTTAGCCTATAAAGGGGAGCAAGACCAATCTTTTACTACACTCCTCATCAGTTGATGTTTCACCCAATCATAAAGTTATTGTGCTATTGTATATTTTCCATCCAGTAGATACAGTAGGACGAGGACAAAAATAGATTTCTGGATAAAATTTAAGGAAACACCTAGCACAATTGCTGATTTTCATTGTAGTCTCAACATTAAATGTTATGCCCTATTGGCTCTTCTAATCAACCTTTCCTCATGCTGTCTCAAAGTTTGACAAATTCCTCATTAGTTTCACTTACCTTACATAAAATCCCATTTAGTGGTCTGACTTTCCACAAGCCTATGTAAGGCAGTGTAAGTCAAAGATGGGATAGGGACAAATTAACCAAACGTAGACAAATAAGCAAATGAAGAGAACACAGTGTTATCAAAACATGTGTCTCTGCATGTTAATCAGAGAGGGAAATTTTCCATCGATCATAAATACTTGGCTTCAGCACCACAATCCATGCTGATGCCATAAACAAAGCAGTCTCCACATTCTCTTGCCAAGTACAGAATACTGAAGATGTGGTGAAAAAACAAAGAATAATCAATCTGACCACAATCTGGCCTGTGTGGAAAACATAAGATAACATAACATTAGATTTTCTAAGCTGCTTGGTCTGAAGATGAGCACAACTAACTGCCAATTTTCCATAAACTTGATATCTAAATATGCTCTACACCAAACAGAATTTTCTCTCAGGTTATATTGTAGATCAGAAGTGACAACTCATAGGGAAGCCCAGCCTCCTTTAAAATTGAATGTAAAACTGTATTAATAAAATATGTGATGACATTTAAATCCAGACATTATCTCACAATTTTTTAGAAACTCATCCATTGAAGCCCTGCATCTCTGGAGTTTAATGGCACTTCAAAAAATACTTAGATTTAATTAAAGAAAGGATAGATTTCTACGAGATAATATGCATTATTTATGCTGCTTCTGGAGGTGTGGCTCCATTGGGAGTCAATGGGCCAATGGGTCAATGGACTTGGCCCAGATGCCAGGAGTTCCTCCATCATTTGTTCCTCCATCATTGGAGGAACTTCAAAAAGGCCTGGACTTTGACAGTATTTGACAGTATTTTGAAATTATACACCAGCAAGTTCACTTTCATTTCTTAGGATGTGCTGGAAAGTAATGACATGAGAAAAACTACTGTGTTTTTGTGGAATCTGCAAACGATAAACCGTTACTATTTGTACAGTACCAGTTCTTCTAGTACTGTTGCTTATTTTGATTTTGCAAAGTTGTTTTTATACAGGTAGTTTTAGAGGGAAAATCTAGCCATCTAGTGCCTGTGCGCCATGGCAGACGATCCTGATGTTGTAAACACCAAATATAGTAATTGATTTTTATGTACACCTAACCTAGGCTTCCTCTAGTACAAAGACCATCAATCACTACTGCTGTAGACATACTGTACATACGTTTGTTTAACTGTGGTCAATACAGCAAATGTAATTCCTGTAACAGTGTCTGAGGTGTGTATAGTGGAGCTAAAATAATAACAGGTTTCAGCAAAACATCCAGCCTTATTAAAACACACCAAAAATGGTCGTATCTCCATGAGTCATTCATTCCTGGGTATATCTATTGCTTTAGTGCTCCTCCACTGTAAATGTCTATATACTGTAGTGAGTATGGGGCAACATTATTCTCGTCCCAATGGGCTTATAGTTATAGCTTGTTGTAGTTCCCATTTTTGACCATTGGGATTGGGTTGGCTAACCATTTCTTTAATAGCCAACAAATCTAAAGGTGCAAAATTTGGCTAATCCAGTTATATTGAGTTATTTCACAGCCCTCTTTTTGTCAAATTTCACCCAAATGAGGATGGGTTTTCTGTCGAGTCTGGTTCCTCTCGAGGTTTCTTCCTATTGCCATCTCAGGGAGTTTTTCCTTGCCATCGTTTTGCTCGCCTTGCTCGGCTTGGACAATCAGATAATTTTGGTTTACACATATTTTCTCACACATTTCATTCTCATTTCTTTTGTTTTCGATTCTGTAAAGCTGCTTTGTGACAACGGCCATTATTAAAAATGCTTAATAAATAAAATGTAATAGAATTTTTGGAGAGCTCATTACATCTTGATTGTGGCAATGCATTGATATATTTGTACATGAGTACAAAATGCATAAACTTTTTGCTTTATTATCTAGCATGCAAAAATCACTGATTCAAAAAGTTGGGAAACTGCTTGCGTATTTATTTTTGTCTACCCTTTACACTGTTCCTTGATCACAGAACAAAAGCTCTCAAATCACTATATGGAAATATACAAACTGACAGTACTCAGTTTTCCAGGAAAGACATCCTGTTGTGGTCTTGTATCTATCTCACTAAAGTGAGCATGACAGGTGGTCAAATAAGTTTCCATGAGCTCAGTGTTTTGAATTGGTTTGAGAAGTCACAGGTTTATATTATTCTAAGTGTCTTGGTGTAGCAGAAAGCCTTGTACAAGATTTCCAGCATCTGTCGGGCCATGATGATGTGCAGTCATGCTGTGTGTAGCCTCAGATAAAGTGTGCTTGCATGTGCCTGGCAGTGAGAAATGCTAATCTGACTTCATTTTTAATGAATACGAGTTTTCAACTAAGCTGCAAGACAGGTGATATTGATTTTGTTGTTAATGCAATACCAAGACGTATTCTGATACGTGTATTGATATTTTGAATGCTCTTAAAAATTGCAATATCAGCTGTGAGAATTTCTATACATGGATTTTAAGTATTCTGAAAAAAAAAAAGCATTGTTGCATTTCTCTCAAGGTTAGATGTATTGTATCAGTCTGTTTCTCTGATTTCTCTTATTAGCCAGTCTTTTTTCACATGCTTATTGTTTCCAAACCCTTGAGAGTATTGTGTCTGAAAACCCCAACAGATTACTGTAGCTGTTACTGAAATACTCAAACCACATTGACGATATTTCATCATCGATGTTATGCCATATTATGCCATAATGTTAATGTTAAGCCACAAATCCTCTTTTAATCTTTCCATGCAATATCCCATTGAGGTGTGTTATATCACTTATGAAATAAATGAACATGACCTCCATACTTTAAGTTATGTCTAGAACCAGAAACTCATAGCTCTCCAACGGTCTTGGCTACCAGATGATCAGCGGTAAACACTGGTTTAATTTGAAAGTTAGATATTAAAGTACACATTGATTTCTAAGAGTTTAAGTTGATAAGGCTGGAGATGGTTGGTCTGATAACATCATGAAGTAATAAACTAAAAAAAAAAGAAAAAACACTTGCAGATGGCTCATTTTCAGCTGTGTGAACCCTGCTTTGAGGTGAACTTGGAACACACCAAAATGTTTCATTAGTTTATTTTTACAGCAAATTTCCTGTTTCTTCCTGTTTCTTCCTGATTTCTACAGTTCAACAAGAAAGCTGATATCACATTAAACAGACTAATTATCTGGTGTATCAGATTAAGCTCAGAGGTGAATTTTATATATTGAGGAGTTTGAGTCAAACAGGGATTTGTGATTAATGTCTTGTGAATGAAAGCATAAAACTGACTGACATTTATAGAAGAATTCAAACTACAGTAAATCACTTGAATGGTGCAAATGTTGTAAAGAAGGCCATATATCAGTGAATGACATAGGTGACTCGGAGCCTACTACAAGCGTTCTAGTGAACACCCATACAGTCCTGACCTTGCTTGAAGCCATTTCCACATGGTTGGGCCATTACAGGCAGTCTGATCATGGATCTGGTGTACTGAGAAAACTTTCTACGTTGTTGGTATCCAATCATTAGTGAAACCCAGGGGGTAAGTGCATTAGTGTAGCACCGGATTATATAGAGAAATAAATGTTTTTTTTTTTTTTTTACTTTCAAAAACATGTTGTGTCATTCGGTGCAATCCAAAGTCCCGGTTTGACTTGAACACCCCTTGTAAAGGTGCATTTTCCACAAAAAGAACATCTCTTGCTTTTTGCTTGACTTTTTTGTGCCTCTTTTATTACTTGCTACATCTTATGGTTCCTCCTTTTCCTTTTCTTAACCTCTGTGGTTTTGTTTAAGATTGGCTAAAGCTTTGAATGTACATCATTACGTTTGCCCCAGTTTGTTAACATGTGTGACACAGTCACATGTTTATAAACTATTTTTTTCATACTCTGCTTACACCATACAGAGGTGCTGGGGTACAGATGTGGCCTGGTGTTGATTGGACGGAAACTGGCGTGGGATTGATTAAAGAAACAGACTTCATAGGGGTGCATGAAATCAGAAAAAAACATGTGGCCTATATTTCCGATCAGCCATGGTTAGAAGACTTACATAAAATAAAATCCTGATATAATATATATATTTTCTAATTGAATAAGATGAAATGTAACAGAGGAGGGGGAAAAACATTGATTTAAAAAAATACTGAATTATGCCAAGACACTTGGACTTCAAATTTGTTAACAGTGTTACTGATGCTTGATGGCTAGGTTTATCATTTATTGTGTTTCTGAAATTAGATCTGAGCTAGCATTCTTATCTATTCTTCTCTTAAGAACAAAATGAACATTAATCTAGTGGGTTTTTAAAACTGATCTCAAGTTTCCAAGCATCAGTCCCTCTCTTTTTTTTTTTTTTTTTTAAATAAATGTAAGGTCTGTTTTCTGTACAACAGGAAACAGCTGAGATTAATTATAGTCCTACAGCACTGTTTAGGTTATACAAGCATGGTTCACCCTTTCACCGTTTACAAATTGCCATTGTTCGTCAGCAAAACGCTCATCAAATATGTGCCGAAATCTTCAAATGAAGCGTAACATCTCCCTTCTTTTATGAACAACACAGACTCTGCTCTAAAGAAAAAAAAAAACTCACCACTGTCCAAAACCAATGAGGTAATGCATGACAGCAGCAAAATGTCTGGCACCGTAACCCCCCTCCGGTGGCCAAAGTTCCCATTTGAGATGAAAACTCGCGGTCCCCTTGTTCTCCTATGGGTCTGTTCTCATCCTCGTTCCAGATCATTTAAGGTCATTTCCAAGAATCATGGACACTGTGACTAGTCCTGCCAAGCACAGGAACGGAACAGGATGCTATTTCCTTAATGGATAAGGAAACATATCTAAATCAGTGCTAATTCTCTATTGCTGAGCAGGCACGGCCAGGTTTCAAATTAATGACATGTTCCAAAAATGCACATTTAAAATGACTTCACACAACAATTGGATTTAAACAACTGAAGAAATGACATGCATTTTTCTCGAAATCAGCAGTTGTCAAAGTGGGGTCATGGTTAGTCTGTTTGGTCAGTGATTAAAATTATGTTATATATTTCAATGTCATTGAGTTTTTATAGTTATTAACTTGCTCTACAGGTCACTTCTCATTAACTGGGCTTAATCCAAGGGGCAACCTTCCATTCTAAGCCAACACAGAGGTTCCAAAATATGCAGTTTCTTGAATGTCCACTGGACCCCCATGTTAACAATAGGAACAAAAATCTTTACAAACCTGGTACAAAAATGGTTTTGTTATCAGTAGCTACATTTTCCATTCATGACAACCGCACAGGGGTTGAGTTTTTATGCAGCTCATATTATGCTATATAATTATACTTATATAAGCCACTACTTATATAAGTCATACATGTATGCATAATTAGGGGTGTGAGGAATTTGAGTGACAGCTGCATTCCAGATTTAAACTTTTAACCATTTTTTTGTTTCGCTGCTTTTTATTTTTTCATAAACATACTGTGTATATACAGTATATACTGTAGGGTGCAGGATTGTGCAGGATTGTGCAGTATAGAGTGACATATCCTTTTTTCAGCACAACCTAGACAATATAATGAACTGAATTTTATTTCATTTTAACCAACTACTGAGTAAAAAAAAAAGAAAAAGGGTCAAATAGGCAATGAAACATATGATCATATGTTTTTCTGGTTGTTTTTGGTTGTTTGTAACCATAATAATAATAATAATAATAATAATAATGTGCTATTTTGGGGAGTCCTACATTTCTGCAATGTCATTCCAATATTCCTGTATTGGTAAAATTTGTGCCGCTTGGGTTTTAAGGGATTTATTAATTATAGAGTTGACTGTAAGTGATGACACATTTGTGGGCTGTTAATATGATTTATTTCAACGAGGAATGCATGACACTGCAAATGGAATTATGTAGTAAGTCAAATTTAATATGATCCAAGAATAAACAAGTGGACGATTTATATTTTTCATTCTTTTAATTTTTCTTGTATAAAAATTCACAGTTTAAGTGATTAATAAAGAAACAGGAATAAATATTGTAATCTTTAGTAATAATGGTGGCATGGAAAATAAGAAACCATACAAACAGGAAAATAAAACTGGTAGAAAATTTGCAGGCTCTACTTGATTTGCCTAACAAAAATTGACTTATTTACAAGAGATTTACAGTGACTTGTGATTGCAGGTGGATGTTATATATTGCTTGCAGCTGGCAAAGTAGGCTTAAAATGAACTTTCAGCTTAGAATAGATGAAGTATATGAATGTAATGTACAGTATATGCTGAATTGGAAATAGAGCCTTGAGTGGACTTTGCACTAAGTAGCAGCAAATGGTGGGAGCATTCTGAACGTGAGGTGAAGAATGTGGCTCAGTGATGTGGACTGCTGATTCAAAGACATCTGAAGGACTTTTGTACGCAAAGTAAAATCTGTGATCTGTGGCGTAACTAAGGCCATTAACAAAAAAAGGAAGGTGTATGAACTATACACATCTATTCTCATCACATAGTGAAATTTAATATTATTAAAAAAAAAACTAATACAAACAAACAAAAAAGTTTTTTTGTGGGAATAGATTAGCTGATATAAAGGGGAAGACAAATTTAAATTTGTGTTAAAAAGGTTGTTAATAGTTACTTAAAAAGCAAATGCAGTCAACAATCATTTAAAAATAGTAACAAAAAAACATAACACATTATACATTATATAAAACGGCACAAAAACTAATAGACATATTGGCATTGGGTCACTATGAATGGATTACATCAGTGGTCCTCTAGCATCTTTTATATACATGAAGCTATAAAAGATTTACTCCATCAGGGTGATGTTATTGTTGTTGCTGATGATGTCGTTGTTGTTGTCCTTGTAGATGCTCAGCTCGTCCTGTTTTCTGAGTGCAAGTGGGATCAGCTTCTTCTTCAGAAAGAGATTTTGCAGGAACTTGTCGCTGAGGTACAGGGGCAAGTAGCTGTGGATGAAGTACATGAGGCCGACGCCAGGCCCAGCGTAGTAGCGTACCTGCGGCTGTGGCGAGAGCAGTGCCTCCACGATGGTGTTAACGACAGGGCTCAGGTCCTCGTTGGCCGATTTGACATGATTCTGAAAGAGGTTCTTGGTCTCAGTCACGTAGTCTTCTCCATACTCTTCTAAAAGGCTTGGCGACAGGTTCTGGAGGAGGTGCTGGTACTGTTTCTCCCAGTACTCTGTGTTACTGCTTTGTCCTAGGAACAGAGTAAGAGATGTGATTTTAAAAGAGGCCGTCTCTTGTTCCAGAAAAGAGAATCCTAAATCTGTCTAAGAAATCTAACAAAATAAACCTTTGTGGTTTTCCAGTCGCACATTTATTACAATTTTTTTTGAACTACACTTTTGTTCCAATAAAACAGAACAACCTTTGACGCACACAAACATTACTTGATGATACCATAATGGTAGGGCTCCAAGATTAGTGTGAGCACCAACATAAAGGGAAAGAAGCTTAACTGAGAGAATAGAGAGGAATCCTTGAGAGTAATGTAAACATGGATCTAGGTACACTTTATCCTGTTGTTTCTTTAGTAATCCCCTTTAACTGATGTTGGTTGTGCAGCTTCTTAAATGAACAACTTAAAGAAGTTTTAAATCTAGAAGTTATGTCAATTAGAGAACTGGAATGGCAAATTTGTTTTAAAGTCTCACTCTATCAGTCACTCCATAGGTATGCAAAGCTCTTAAAAATACAGTAGCACAAAGCTCAGATAAATTCACCTGGTAGTAAAAAGAATATTTGTAATATGTGACTCTGAGAGAGAGAAAGTTAAACAGTATATATATATATATATATATGTAGCTGGGTAAAATATACTCCAAGTCAAAAGGGAACAAAAATAAATCCTATTTAAAAGCTAATCAAAATGAAAAAACAGTGAGTGCATGAAATACAGTAGAAATACTGCTTCTTTTGTATAAGATACTGTATATTGCAAAGATTGAGTAAAGGATTGATTTATTGTAAGGTGGATAATGTAGTCAGGCTGGATATTTTTGTTGAAACCTGGCAATCCTGATCAATGTTGCAGCATTAGCTTTTGTGTGTGTGTGTGTGTGTGTGTGTGTGTGTGTGTGTGTGTGTGTGTGTGTGTGTGTGTGTGTGTGTGTGTGTGAGAGTGTGTGTGTGTGTGTGTGTGTGAGTGTGTGTGAGTGTGTGTGTGTGTGTGTGTGTGCGCTTCACTTCTGACGGAAACCACACCTGATGTACTAAACACTGTTGAGCAAAGGTATGTCCTGTGTGCTGGATGACTGTACAATATATCATCAGATCTCAACTGCCTATGACAGGTGGCTCTAAAAATTAACTAGATAGTAGCAAGTAAAAATGAGTTGTGGTTGTCTCTTGACATATAGTAATGCATATTAAAAATCTTTCGAACTCAGTAAATGAGTGCGATTTCTCACCAGTTTTGAAGGAAGAAGGTAATATAGTGGACACTTTGACCCCCCACGGCTCCAACTCATGACGGAGAGTGTTAATGAAAAGGTTCAGAGCCGCCTTTGAGGCCCCATATGAAGCCAGACATGGGAATGGCTGTTCACCTGCAGAGAGAGAGAGAGAGAGAGGGAATTTACCCAAGAAGTCAGCATGATTTATGTGTATGGCCATTAAAACTATTATTAAAGCCTTTCACTTATCTTCCCCTTATTAGTACCATATGCAAGAGATTTCATAAAACACCATAAAGCCACTTTCATCCTTTGATTTAATGTCCAGCATTTTATGGTGTGCTTTTATTAGTGCACTTTTCTCTGGGTGAATGTGGAGAAGTTGTGATAAAAAACGCACACACTACAATACATGTGAAGAAGTGATTCAGCTTACTCTCCAGGCCTAATAGAGGGAATGCCTGTGTTTTTAGATACACCGTGACAGCTGCTGATCCAGACACATATTTGCGCCATTGTGTAGTGGAGCGTTTGCCACTGACAGCAAGAACGAATCAGCGAGACGGCACTGTGCCAGGACCAAACTATTCACAAGTGCAGGACGAGTGTGGAGTTGCTGGGGGCTAATTGCACACTGCACCGCTTTATATAAACAACGTGTGGTTTTGCCTAGGGTGATGAGGAAGAAAGTGGTGAGGGGGGAAAAAAAAGAAAGTGTGATGAGAAGTAAAGAAAACTGCTGACAGGATCTGAAGAACGTTTGAAAACACAGCCCACCTGTGAGGAGGCTTACTGGAACATGGCAGGGAGACGTTCGCATGGTAGCGTCTGTTGTTCATAAGTGCCAAAAAACGCTCCTACTCTGCCCCCATTGCATAGTGAGATCCCTCTGATGGAGACATCTTTGTTTAACAGGGCCGGATGCCAGTACTTTAGCCGGGATTCAGATAGCAGCGTGCCAGGCCGTAGCTTGACTTGGCATGACGGCAGTAAACAAGCGGTGATAAAAATTGCTGGTGTGGAGGAAAGGAAAGAAATGCACCGCGCTCGTGTTATCGGGTACATCTGAGAGCAAGACAAGAGCTGTTCTCAGAGGACGTAATCACCGAGCCCACATGAATCACAGACACATCATGGAGATAAGAATCTAGAATTGAATGTCAACCTCTGCATCTATTTTTTACTATGTTTAGAAATTTTTTTCGACATTTGGAAGAACTCCAGGTGCTTAAATGGGATAAGATAAAGTCACATGCTAATTTAAGAATCCGGGTGTGAATGTGTACGTGAGTATGCGTGTGTGTATGTATGTGTGTGTGTGTGTGTATATGTGTATCCATTACAAGTTTATTTATCCTCTTTGTAATTTTGCAAGGGTTTATACAGTACAAGATTTAAAATGTGCATTTTATTTGTAAATGGCCTTTAAAGATTTAACAGGTGAACCAAGATTACTTCCAGATGCACTTACAGTATAATAGGTTCCGAATGTGATAAAGTGTGTGCTGGGTGTCTGACCAGAACCTTGTAAAAATTGTAAATTGTGATTACATTAACCTGATGGACCTAGTGATATTCACATACAGTATGTACGGTACACATCTGCACTACAGGCTTTGTGTAGGAAACCAAGAAATCACTGATGTATAGGCGTGCCAAGTTATTTACAGTAGATGGAACTCTATGGAGTGGATTTTGTATCAGCGCAGGATTGTGTGGGTTCCCCTTGTTCTTTTGGGCCTCCATGGATCAGACTTATTTGTCTGGTGCATTCCATGGGTGCTTGATTGGACTGGGATCTGGGAAGTTCAGAGGTCGGGTTGGCGGGTTGCATGCCAGGCTCTATGTGGGTGCATTAAGCATTCTGGTGCCTTTCTATTATAGCCAGTGTTGACATTTTTAATGTTATGCTGCATTGGCTTTTCTGTGGGATCAGAGTATGTGGGCTTGCCTTTGCTCCTCTAAGGGATAAATGAGCCTTGGATGCCCATGATCCTGTCGCTAGTTTACTGGTATGTAATTGATAATCAATGTTAATGTGTTAATATTATGACCAGTGTATAAGACTTAAATCAAACCTACAGTAATTTTAAATAGACTGTCATTTGGTTATGGGTTAGATATTGCCAATTGTAGATAATTAATTGATTAAAGTTAATAAAAGGACTAATATGATATAAAGGGACAAATATAGCTAAGCCCCGCCCCCCTTTTCCCAGAAATAATAAAATATAATAAAAATAAGTCTAACAATTTGTCATCCACATTGTCTCATCTGTAGCCAGCAGTGTATGAGTGACAGTGATGTCAAACACTTGACTCACAAAACGACATAAATTCCCCTCTGTTTTGACGAGCATGTTCCTACGTGTTGGAGTAATATTTTAATGTCGATCATGAGAGACCAGGTGCTTCACAATCTTAGTTACTCATAGGTGATAGATTTATTTACACCCCGCCCCCTCCCCGCCGTTCCTCAGGTCTGGCTATTACTGCATCCTTTATAACTTCACATGAACTTTTACTGGTGCTTGTTTTTTTGCTTCTCTAACAGGTGAAGTGAAAATAAAACCAGAAGCTGTGCAATACTGTGTAATATAAACTGTCGTTAAAGCATGCATTTCATGTCCGGACGGGGAGTTTCAGCTGTTTGTTTTTGTCGAAAATGGCATGAAACATAGGCTTGGCATCACTATAGGGGCATTTCCCTTCATGTAAGTGTAATCTTTTACCACTGTCCGTTTCATGATGGAATAATGGATGAGAAAGTATAGTACAGTAAAAAAAGAGATAGAATGTCATTTGGTTATGGTTTAGATATGACCAGTTAATTAATATCTGGATCGGTACTATTAAATGATATTTAATTTCATCCATTGTCTAGAGGGAAGTGAAGTCTGATTTGTGTGTACCTGACGGACTGGAGATGGTCACTATTCGACCTTTGTTTTGTCTCAGCAGAGGGAGAAGGGTCTTAGTGATGGAGATTGTCCCGAAGAAGTTCACCTCCATGCAGCCTCTGTAGTTTGACATGAGCGAGAGTTCGGCGTCTCCAAAGTTCACACACACTCCTGCGTTGTTCACCAGAGCCCACAGTCCTAGAACATGACACCAAAGTACATTAAAAAAAAAAGTAGTAAGGATGAATCGAAGCATTCCAACATCTGGCTTATTAATCAGCTATTGTTGAAAGAAATTCAGGAACGAGTACTGTATGAGGGAGTGCAAGGGAGTGTGTTAAGAGGTCAAAGCTAATGTACTGGTGTACTGTTTTTATAAAAATAAAATTAATAAATGCTAGAAAAGACATTTTGTCTTAGATTTTATTCAGAACAGGTCCAGGGAGCGCAAAACCATTTTTCAGCTGTGACGACCCAGCTGTTTTGGCCTCGGGTTCCACCGTCTTTCTCGCAAATGCACGCACCCACATAGACACACATACGCTCCATGTCCGCACTGTAATACTTTCTGCATGTCTGCTTTGACCGCAATGTGTCCAGAAATCTGGTGAGTAAAAGAATTAAACAATGGACAAAACAGAGTACCAAACACATCGGCTCGATTAGTGCTGGTGCAAATGAAAAACATGAATGCAGAAATCTGTTTAATGGTTTGTGGCTCTGGACGGGAAAGTGAGGCGACTCTGGAGTGCCGGACCTGTGATTCGTAATGAACTCTGGGAGTCTCTGTAATCTGCTCGGAGCGGTGTTTCTTTGCCAGATTGATCTATTAATAGACTGTTCAGCGTATGATGATTTATGATGGTACGCCATAACATGTGTCTAGATTTTCTCAGAAAGAACAATTAAAAAAAAAAAAGATTTTGAAACTTGCTCTTAAATGAAAATAATAAATGACTGAATAGATGAATGAATAAAAAGTTATTTTACACTATTCCTCTTATTAGACAAAATTAGTTTTTCAACAAAATTTGTTTTTTAAAAATGTTTTTCAACCCATAAACAATCTCCTTCTTACTATACTTTCTCTTTATATAATTCCATCATGAGGGACAGAGTACATACCGTACAGCTTTGGATTTCTAAAGGAAATGTCCCTATAACGATGCCAAGCCTATGTTCCGTGCCATGCTGCAGAACTTGAATGGCGAACAAGCCTCACCAGTCACTGTCATCCTCTGTCTTGTCATGGTACAAAGAGAATCCAGGAAGCACAAAGTTTTTCCTTTAATCATCCACCATTCTAAACCACGGCCACTTGATTTGGAATGTGCAAAACATACAATCAGGCAGACACTGGTCTGGAGCTTCAGTTCGCGTCCATGCCAAGCATCATAATAAGGAAAAATATTCTGTGATCGCATTGACTGTTTTTGAAGTCACATGAGCTGGTTTAAGGATTTCAGTCTAGAGGCTAGACTTTGGACAAAATTGTGTGTGTGTCCATTGATTGGCAGATATGCAGGTGGAAACACTTTAGTGATAAGCAAATTCAGAGGAGAATGAATCAAGCTGACAAAGGTATGGTACCTTTAAAAATAATAATCACTTTTTATAACCATGGTGCAGAAATGCATCTCAAAGATGTTTTTTTGGTACTTTTGATACAGGCTCACCACACCAACATAGTTAAAGATTGGAAAAATAAGACATGATTTTTTTTTCTTCCTGAACTACTTTATCTTGGTGAGGGTTGTGATGGAACCTGAGTCTGTCCGAGAAGCAAGAAATAAAAATTCAATCCCCTTTGATTGAATGGGATGCCAGTCGATCACAAGGTACAATTCACATACACACACACACACACAGTCACAAACCCAATAACACCTAGGGGCAATTTCGGCTAGCGTATCTGCCTACCTGCATGTTTTTGCAATATAAAAAAAAATGAACACAATTCCGCAGAAAAACTTCTGCATTACACAACATTGTTATTCAATCTTACTCATGACAGGAAATTGTTTTAAGGACATTCACACTCGAATGCAGTACAAAGAACATGCACCTTCTTGTAGCAAAAATAAATAAATAAATAAATAAAATAATTGTTCTACAGTATTCCCCTTATTTCGGTCTATTAGACAGCTTGTAGTTTACTCGTTCGAGTTAAAGTTGATATGCTGTCAAGCCTCGCACATGGCTCAACAAGTAGACCATAAGTAAATCGAGCATAAATGACTTTTTCAAAACTCGGCGATTACCAACATGTAAGTGCACCTACAGTACATGCTGTTTTCCTCTAAAGACTCAATGTAAACAATAGTAGATGAAGTCCTCCAGCACATTCATACTTGCCTTAAAAAGGTCACTGATACGCTAAAGTATGCGTGAGAGTGTTTTTTTTCTGGTTTTATTTATAGTATACTGTTCTTGCCAAGAAATGAGACGGAACAGAGAGAAATAGAAACATAGAGGGGGACTTTTTGTTTTTTGTTCTGGGAAGGTGTTGAAGGAAAAGCCCACCATGAAGCACATTTCTGATGTCGTCCTAGTGTTAATGCTTTTTTTGTTTTTTTGTTTTGTTTTGTTGTTGATTTTATGTTCATGTCTGCGAGAAAGTACTGTAGTCATTGCATGTCGCTAACAAAAGCAGGTTTAATTTCTGCAGTCATTTCCGTTCTTAGCTCAATTGCGCATTCATCAGTGTCATCATATTAATGAGAAAGTAGAAGTTGAAGAGATCATACATCGGGCTGAACATTTCAGAATTGAGAAATGACAGCTAGTGAAAATTATATTGAGGAAGTTCAGACAGACTAAAAAACGTAATATCAGCAAATGGAATTGTTGGTAATACAAGAGTGTGTGCAATGTGTTGCAAATGCTCTTGAGTGAACCCTCACCTTTCATGCCCAGCTTGGCTTTGGTGTTGAGCAGGGCCTGTTGAACCTGCTGCGGCTGAGTGATGTCCACCTGAAGCAAGGTCAAGCGAGGAGAGCAGGTACTCTTCAAACGCTTCGCCCCTTCTCCGTCTGCATCCAGTACAGTGGCGAACACGTGGAACCCCATAGCATCCAGACGCCTTGCTGTTGCATGCCCGAAACCGGAGTCGCACCCTTCAGGCATAGAGAACGCAAGTCTTAGGTTTTGCTGAATGAGCACGAGCAAGCTAATTAAACTTCAGGATGTCTGTTTGATGTGTGTATAAATCTTATAATTCCTTACACTTCTGAACAATATGACATGGATACTGTTGATATGCACCAAATCACCAATCAATCATACTTCTTCTTCTGTTTATTATTATTATTATTATTATTATTAATAACAAGAAGGTGAGTAGATATTAAGGGTTTTACTTTAGTTTCTGATGAAGCAGCATGATTGCATAATATATTTAGCATAAAATATAGACATTTTTCATATTTTGTTCAAAGCTCTGATTTTCTGTTATGAGAGTAAAATGTCCATTTTAATAATCTTGTTCTAAATTATGGGAGAAGAACATTTTTCCCTGCATATTGTTTTAGAAATTTCCAGTTTCAAAAGTTCTCAGATTTTAACAGTAAAAAACAAAAAAAACATTGATGTTATGCACATCATGGGCCCCGTTCTCTTATAAATACACTCTAACTCACTCTAATCCTTTCGAAAAAGATTCTAAGATTTTGGATCAATAACTGAACTTTAACCCCTTAACATTCTGCTCAAGCTTTTGGTAGAGCACATTTTGACTTTTATTTATTATTTATTTGACGAATGGGTTAAACTTAAGCTGATTGAACCATCTCTACCACTCGGTTGAGGTATGCTAAGTGAAAACACATATATTAGATGACTCTGTGTGTTACACTATTACGCTTTTGGAATTGCTTGGTACACCTACCACAAGAAATAAAGTGGGTCTAAAGCCCTAAAACAAACAGTTGGCATTTTGGTTTAGACTGGTTTAAAATACAGATAAAAACTGAGCTGTCCACTGTGCTCCGACACACATCAGGAGACATCAGGAGAGACATGGTATTTAAGTTTTCAGACAAAGGCCTTGTGTCATGTACATCTGTTAACAAATTTCAGTTAAGTTCCAGGAAAACAGAAGGGTACAGCGGAGAACAAAGAATACATTCTGCTCAACCTTTGCATGAATATCTGTCCAGACATGGGCATAGGAAGTATTACCATATAAGGAATGAGGATGCAGTTGAAAGGATTTGAGATTGACAGAACCGTGGAAAACAGAGAGTGAAAATTCCACAATCTAGAAGCAGTGTCAGAGAATCCCTAACAGTGTACAGTAATTATATTGAAACTTTTACCATGAAGTGACATCTCAACCATTTGGAAGAGGCCTATAGAGAGTTTGTCATTATTATCACACAATGAAGATAAAAAATAAAAAGTAATCTTTTTCCATTGCCCTTTACTTAGTGAGGTTGTAAAAGGGTTACGTGATTAGGTATTGGGTTGTGATAATTTGTCATATCACACCACTCACCTCTAACACCATGATAATCACCATGACACAAGCAGGAAGTTATTTCACTGTTTAAATAACACTTTAGAGCCCCTCTCTCTCTCTCTCTCTCTCTCTCTCTCTCTCTCTCTCACACACACACACACACACACACACACACACACACAC
>JAQMYL010000023.1:6123749-6143194 GCA_030014365.1 Clarias pachynema | reverse complement strand
CTTATCATCCATCCATCCCCCCCTCTCCTCTGTGTATCCTTGTCTCTCTCTCTCTCTCCCCCCCCCCATGTCTTCTTTCTTTCCAGTAAAGCATGTCCTCTCCTAACCCTTTTTTGCACCACTTTTCACTTTTGCTTGGTGCCAGATTGCGTCAAGGCTATCATGTGTAAAAAAAAATAATAATAAAAAAAAAGGAGAAAGTGTGTGCTTTTAGTCTCTTTGTAAAGGCTCCTAATGTTCAGCTGGAGTGTGTGATAGGCAGGTGTCTCTCTAAGCGCTAGGTTTCTGCCTGTTTCTTATTTAGCACTCTGTCTCATATTACCAAAGATATGGTAAGATATCCTCTCTCTCTCTCTCTCTCTCTCTCTCGCTCTTACTCTTTATTTAACCCTTAGTATTCTAGATTTTTATCTTTTGCTTATCTCAAATGTATGGAATTATGTTTTCAGTTTAGAATAAACCCTTTTTGTTGTTCTGGTATATGATCAAAGTAGTCACCATTAAAAGAGAGAGAGAGAGAGAGAGAGAGAGAGAGAGAGAGAGAGAGAGAGGTGGGAAAAAAACAACAATTATATTGTTGATTATACAGTTACAGAAACAATTGTTTATGAGCATTATTTACATTTTTTTTTAAATTGACAAATCAATTTTATGTTTATTTGATGTTTAATGTTCTATGAACAGTGTATTCCCTACCAGGTCAAACAAGTCAAGCAAACCAAACAGGTTATTAATATATAACTACACCGATCTGCCAAAACATTTAAACCATTAACATTAAATCCACCATAGTTTAGGTTCCACTTGTGCTGCCAAAACATCTCTGGTTCCTCAGGGCATGACTCCACAAGACCTCTGAAGGTCTGCTGTGGAATCTGGCATTATGACATTAGCAGTGCTGCAAGTTGCAAGGTGTGGCTTGCATGGATCGGACGTGTTTGTCCGGCACATTCCTTGTTGATTGATGCTCGATTGGATTGAGATCTGGGGAATCTGGTGGCTGGATCGAGAACATTGAACTACAGTGGGAAGGGACCGAGTGGGCTAGCTCCACATAGGCATAGTTGAGGCTTGGGTGCCCATGATCCTTTCACCACTTTACTCACTCTCTTACTCTCACTCATCGTCTATATCACTTAATCTTGTATACAGGGTCACTGGGGGCCTGGAGCCTATCCCAGGAGGCACGAGGCAGGGTTCACCCTGGAAAGGGTGACAATTCATGGCAGGGCACACACACACACACACACACACACACACACACACACGCACACACACACGCACACCCTCACTCATTCACATTATGAGCAATTTGGGAATGCGATTTAGCCTACATTTATCTATATGTCTTTGGACTGTTGGAGTAAACTGGAATACCCAGAGAATACCCACCAAGCATGGAGAGAAAATACCAAATCCATGCGGGAATCGAACCTGGCCAGAAATCGAACACGGACCCTGGAGGTTCAAGGCAACTGCGCCAACCACTAAGCCGCCTTTCACCAGTTTACTGGTATATAATTGATAATCAGTGTTATTTAGTTCACCTGATATAAACTCTAGTTGGATTTTTGACTCTGATACAAACCTAAATGGGTTTTTCTGTTGTATAACCCGCTTACACCTCGACTGCCGAAAAATACTACTCCTGTGACATCACATTTTCAGCAGTATATTTTGCTTTGTGTAGTTAAATAGCCAATGCAATTATGGTGTAATGCTGTGGCACATACAAATGCAGGAGTCTTTCCAATTTGATTTAAAGAGTGACTTACATATTACAATTCTACGTGTATTAATAATTGGCTGTGCATCAATATCGATGCCAAAAAGAGAATATGAAAACAATTAACTCCATCCATCCATCCATCCATCCATCCAAGATTCCACACTAACTGCACTGTAAACCGTATGAGTTCACTGGAAAAACTGATTGCTTTCTACAGCTGACTGATTTGACTTTACATTAATTAACTTGTTTTTTTTTGTTGTTGCTACGTTTACTTAGATCCTTTAAGTTGAAATAGCTACTTAAGTTTTTATCATTTTTGTCAAAGCCACCGGACATGGGAAGAACATACAGTACATGTGAAACCCCAACCAGAGAGTCACCTGCCACCAGGATCGAGCATAGGATCCTTAATAGCTATGAACTAATAACTAATAGCTGTTTAGTCATGATCGTTCCTTATCTGGATTTTATAAATCTGTACAACTTTTCCATGATTAAGATTTAGATTGTTCACTGTTTGTTAACTAACAGAATTTTAGTTTAGTGAACGAACTTTTTTTTTTTTTTTTAGATATTTGAAAGAAGGGTAAAGTTTTGGTCTAGGTTAAATCTAATATTTGAGAAATTACCTGCTTAATTCAATTAAAATTTAATCATAACAAGTTCTTTATACAATGTTCAGTCACACAGAATTCTCAGAAATGAATGCATATGATTAATGATCAATTATTTTATTTTATTATTAGTTTCACTGATATGGTACAATGTGATTCCAGATCTCATCTCTGGTCCTGTTGAAATGATGCATTGTTGTTGTTGTTGTTTTTTCACACAAGTGAAATAACCAAGAAAAACATAGAACATGGATGGAATGTTTCCAATACACACTTTCTCAACTTGCAGATCCAAGCTCATCAACAACGTCATTATCATCGTTGATAATTGGATCCTCCAAAAAAGATAATGTATTTTGCATTCATCAATCATAATCTGTATTATTATAATTAAATCAAATGTGCATCTGTGTGCATGCTGATAGCATGTGTGTGTGTGTTTAATTGAGAAAGAATATTGATCATGGCCACGACTAAACTCTTCATTGGAAAAAGTGATCTTTACCATGTTCCAGGGATAAGTTACTGACAAGTTGCACTTTGAGCTCAGAATTTCTTTCTATTGGTGAGCTACAGTACAACCACGTAACCAGATACACAGGCATTTATTTTCTTTATTTCTTTATTGTCAAAGGGAAAGGTCCATGTATCAAGGCTGACAGCCAAGGAGATAAAACAGAGCAAGTCATTTGAAACAATTGCTTCTAGATATGAGCGAGCATGAAAAAGAACTTATTGCTACAAATTAAGCTTTTAATCCTCTGAAATGTCAGAGATCCAAGATTTATATTTCTCACTCTAGCAGCTAAAGTTGAGTGCAAAGTTATCATCTCTTATGGTTTACTTAATAAAATTATCCATCAGTCGATCATGCACTGAAATTAAAGATTAAAAGCACCGCGACACTAACCATGATAAAATTGGTAACTGAAAATAAAAAGAATAAAGGAAGGAACACAAAATGAACTGCGGGTATATTTTGGAATAAGACAAGAATCTAAACCACATGGCAAAACGTACAGAAAAAACAACACACTATTCAGGATCTTGGCCCAAAGGCTTGGTCTTATGTTACTTTGACGTCTCGGGTACATACTGTTCCTTGAGTTTGTGACCTCCAGTGTACGCAGCTGCTCTCCCCGCCCCCCCCACTCAATGACGTTATAGCCTTCACCTAGAAGGGACATACATTCTCCGGTATGTGAACTCTGTACTCATCTTTGCTGAAGGAGCGTCTGAGGACAGAGCTTGCAGTCATGTAGTGACAAGATCCCTCAGGCAGTGTGTACATCATCCATCGGAGGAATCCATGCAATTTGGGCATAGTGGAAAGACCACTGAAACTCCCTCAAGCGGAGAAAGTGGGGATGGAAAAACTACCGATCGTGCATTGATAATGATGGATAATTGCTGAAATGTACAATGTAAATGCTCTCGTGCTGAAATGGAGAAGAGTAAGTACGGCACGACACAATGCGGAAAAAAGGTGGAAAATGAATAACGTTCCAAAATAAAAGGGATAAAAGTACCATTGCACTCTGGTGTAGATCTTTCTTTGCGTATAATATGTCCTTGGGTGATGTGGGGCAATGCTTGCTCAGTGCGTTAAAGAGTTACTGATTGGAAGGTCAGCGGTTTGAACCTCAGCACCGTCAGGTTGCTGCTGTTGGGCCCTTGAGCAAGGCCCTTAACTCCGTCTGTGCTGTACAAAGGTTGGCCCTGTCTCTAGCCCCAGGGAATGAACAAAAAGCTGGAATAGGTGAAGAATAAAGATTTTCACTGTGCAGTAATGTATACTGTATGAACAAATAAAGGCTGAACTTAATGTGTTATTCCTTCTGACACCTTCAGAGATTCCCAACAGTACGCAGCAGTTACTAAACATCTAAAAATCATATAAAAAGTTAATCAAAAGCATTCAGACTTTAAATAAAAAAAGAGAATAAAAATATTTCCAATATTCACAGTGACATCATGGAAGCAGGTTGAATATGTGATGTCACAGGAAGCTCGGCTAACCCGGTGTGAAACTTCTTTTGGGTTTAGGAAACCACAGAACATCAACCATTGGTTTAAAGTGTGTTTGAACACAAACCCATCCCAAGCCATGATACAGTTTTAGTCATTTTCCCCCCTTATATAGTGTATATAGAATATAGAATAACAAATTAATTTTTTCTTGTAATGTGTAAAGTATGTTCAGTTATCCTTTTGGAAAAACTAGAGTATTGCTAAAATGCACAACCAAAAGCTAACAGTAGCTAGTTTAATTACTTAAACTAGATTACTGTGATCAGGATCAAGGCGCATGAAGCAGGAATACACATGGATATGACGGCAGTTCTCTCATTCACACATGCAGGATGGGAAATATTGAGAACAGAGGAAAACCATTTGGATAGGGTTACATAGAGCGACCCAAGAACTAGGAATCTTGATTCAATTTTAATCGGCTTATGAGAGGAAAAAAAGTTCCTTTAGGGGTGCATTTGATGTTGAATGTTACGCTAGAGAGCACATTTATGATGTTGCACAAAGTTGTTAATGTAACTACAAACATATGGGTGACTTTCATAGAACGACATTAGATATGCTTGTTCTAGCTCGCCAGACAACCTGTTCACCCAACCCACACACAAAATACACTTACTCTCACTATTCGTCTATACCACTTTATCCTGTATGCAGGGTCGTGGGGGGGAGCCCAGGAGACTTAGGGATGGTGCCAATCCATGCCAGGGCACACACATAGCATATTCACACGTTCTTTTACACACAATATAATGGCAATTCGGGAACGCCAATGAGGCTAATCTGCATGTCATTGGACTGTGGAAGGAAACCAGAGTACCTGGAGGAAACTCACCGAGCATGAGACGAAACCAGACGCTGGAGGTGCAAGACGACAGTGCTAACCACTAAGCCAGCAGGAAAAGAAATCAGTGTGACAGCATGTTTCTACAACCTTGAAATTTTAACGCTACTGCATAAATCTGTAGTTCAGAGAAAGAGTCTGATCTGGAGATTAGCTTGCATGGTGCCACTTGACTTGCAGAACATAACAGGTATCACTTCAGTTCAGATTAGCCTGTATTTGCTACATATACATTACAGCACAGTAAAATACTTTATTCTGCACATATCCCAGTTTTTATCCCAGCCATTATACGGTGCCCCTGGAGCACCCAGGGTTAAGGGCCTTGCTCAAGGGCCCAACAGTGGCAACCTGATGGAGTTGGCGCTCAAACAGCTGACCTTCCCATCAATACCTCAGGAATCTGTTCTGACATTAACATTAAACATAGGTGAAACTAACTCTAAGGCACATGTGGCTTAGTGGTTAGCACTGTTGCCTTGCACCTCCAGGGTCCAGGTTCAATTCTTGCCCATTCCCGCTTCAGTGTCCATGGAGTTTGTATGTTCTCCCTGTGCTTGGTGGGTTTCCACCCATTGTACAGTGAGTATTGCACGTGAATGCTGGTAATAAGTAGATTATGTAAATCATTGACATAAGTTTCTAGTTTGTCTATTATCCCAGGATAATAGTATCTAGTTTGTCCATTTTTGCACCCAGGCTAGTAATCAGCTCAATCAATAGATTATATTTATAATGCATAAAGAGAGCGGGAGAACACAAGTGCACAACCTATTCAGTGTTTTTCTGCTTTTTATTAAGTGAATGTTCATGAAAACTAATATGAACCAGGAAATCAGAGAAGTAGGAACCACTACATGCGAGATCAAATGGTGCGGCACTACAAAGAGAAAGCAGGAAATGACTACAACGAATGTGTGAACACAATTAAGCAACAAACCAGTGGCAGGAGACAGGAGGAGAAGTGATACAAGACCCGAACAAAAAGACAAACATACCAACAAAAGAAACATGCTCAAGGAAGTACAAGGTGTTCTTTGCAAAATTGTTTGTCACATTCAATTCATCAAGGTTCATTCTTTACGTTTTGTTGTTGTTGTTTTAGCTTAAGTCATGGATTAACATCTTTGCCAAGGCTTTTATCAACAAAATCCCAAACACTCCCCGAATCTTTGTTATGTCTGTAACCTTATGCACTTAAACAAAGCCTAGTTCTTTATGTGCTTTTATTAAGATTATATTATTTGCCACATGTACCTTACAGTATAGTGAAACCATTTTTTCCCCACATGCCGTATGAGCCGGTGGGTCGGAGCTCAGGGTCAGCGCCCCTGGATCCGATAAAGGGTAAGAGCCTTGCTGAAGGGCTCAACCGTGGCAACTAGGCACTGCTAGGACTTGAACCACCAACCTCCTGATCAGTAACCTAGAAACATTTCAGAAATCATTTCAGACTCCGCCCTTTATACAATCCCTCATGCTGAGCTTTAGGACTACTGTATAACCACAATGGCTCTGGATAACAGCAGACATCTCTCACGTCTTTCATCATCGTATTCCGCAGCTGTTAAACTTGTCTTGTGTATTTATAACTTTCTTTAAATATGGCAGTGAGAGGACGCCAGCCAACATACAGTCCTCTGCCTTCCTTTGTTTTTTAATTACAGGCTTGGTATCCAGTGTCGTTGTCATCTTTCAGCAACTTAGACAAGTTGAAATCTGAAACTATTTGAATTGATGGCAGTTTTATGCATCTTTTATAGTGACCTTTAAACTCGCCCTGTAGTTTCACTGTTCCAGACTTCAGAGAGAGGCCAGACACATTTATAAACCCAATGAATTTTTAATGATGTTCAGCGATTAACATTTCTGTGCAAAGAGATTTGATTTGTGATTTAAGTTATTTTTCTGAGATCAGCACAGTGGCTTAGTGGTTAGCGCTGTCGCCTTGCACCTCTAGGGTCTGGGTTCGATTCCCAATATAGGTCTGCGTGCATGGAGTTTGCATGCTCTCCCTGTGCTTGGCTGGTTTCCTCCCACAGTCCAAAGACATGCAGATCACTTCCTGTATGTGAATGAGAGTGTGTGTGTTGTGTGCCCTGAAATGGATTGGGGCCCTGCATGGTGCATCCTGCTTCATGCCCTAGGTTTCCTGGGATAAGCTCCCATGATCCTGTATACAGGACAAAGTGGTATAGACAGGGAGTTAGTGAGTGAGTGAGTGTTAACTCATCAGGGGAGACACACAAAGCCAGTGAAAAGATCCTAAAAAAGGATGACATAAGATTTTTCATATTCCAGTCTCCATATTTCCTACATACCAAACTTGCTTTCCTGTAGAGACGTCCTCCGTCTTGTAAACCTACGAAACACATCTTTGCCATGCCTCGATGGATGATTTTTATGACATGCAGGTACTGTATAACCTTCCGACGGACCAACGCTACGAGTAGTTTGAAAGAAGGCTTGGATAATAACCCAGAGTGCTATCTGCACCACAGAGCACTGTTTGTGCATTACCAGTAATTGGTCTGGACAATTTTATAATGCACTTCACACTATTAAAATCATGTTAAATGTTGCAATATCAAAATTGGATGAACTTTTCAGTAAGAGATGCTTGCACTTATGTTTGGAACATGCTCAAGCAGACTTCTTTAATAGAGAGTCCTTAATTTTGTTTTTGTTTTTTGTCTTTTTGCATCAGTTCTGCCCCCTGTTGGTGGCTTTGTGCAAGTGGAGAATTAAGGAATGAAGTTTTGAAGTTGAATTGAAATAAAAATTGTTAAATAAGTTTAAATAATATCGTTGAATAAGAGAGCCATAGATGGTCCTCTAAGAGCATATATGCGAGGTTTCATTGCATTTTCTCACACAACCTATTACGTCAATGCAAATCAAAGCAAGCACAGCGATTTAAAATTTCAAATGAAATTAATTTGGTAATGTTATTTTTGCCTTGTTGTTTGCTTGCAACAAGCAAGCAGTTACGAAAGTCCTATCTGTTTTTAATTGAAATTATATAAGTGGATTAAAAAAAATTAACCCACAAGTGGATTGATGAACAAATACCAGCACAGACATATTTTTATCTATAAAGCAATAACAGGCAAACTTCCAGCTTATCTTTGGTGATACCAAGTTGCGCTCTTCCTTGTGGTTGCTTTTTATGATACCCTGAGTTTTTATTGAGCTGGGGAAATCTGCATTTTCTTATAATGCACATTGGACATGGAATCATTTGCTGAAATATCTCAAATTAAACACATTAGTACCTACGCCAATCAGCCATACAATCAAAACCACCTTCAGGTGCCTACAACATTGATCACCAACTATACAATGGTGCAAACTGGTCAAAGAATTATGAGCATCCAAAGTTTACTCATGCCCAAGACCCAAACGCCAGCCAGTTCAGTCGGATCCCACAGAAAAGGCAATGCAGCACAAATTGCTAAAAAAAAAACATCAATGCTGGCCACAGTAGAAAGGCACCAGTTTACCACAGCCAGTGTACCACAGTCCACATGCATAGAGCCCAGCAGGCAAAGAGCCCAAGGCCATCAACCCGCCCTCCAAACTCATCAGATCCCAATCCAATCGAACACCCATGGGATGTGCCAGATAGTTAAGTTCAACCCACAGCACCCAAAAGATCTGTTGTCAAAGTCCTGGTGCCAGACACCAGGACACACCTCCAGAGGCCCAGCAGAGCCACACCCCTAGGGGCAATTTTTTATTTTTTTCCCCCACATATCCCAGCTGAGGTCAGAGCGCAGGGTCAGCCAGAATACAGTGCCCCCTGGAGCAGTGGATTGGAGAATTTAACCAATTTAAGGGACTTGCTCAAGGGCTCACCAGTGTTAGCTTGGTGGTTCTGGTGCTTGACCCCCCAACCTTCTGATCAATCCCAGAGAGAAAATAGCTTTGCAAGTTACAGTTGCCCAATTTCTGAAAAAGAAAGGAAACACATAAACACAATTATTACAGGATTACAGTTGTGTTATACAGCAGTGTAAACATGAAACGAAACAGAATGACAAATAGTGTGTATGATACAGTAGTAGCCATGGGTCAAGTGTGAGAAATAAGACTAACTGTAAGATCACAGTGTACTAACGGTGATAAAGTGCCATTATTGTACAGTGAGTATTGCACGTGAATGTTGGTAATAACTAGATTAAGTAAATTATTGACGATTTAACTCTAGATGTCATACCTGAAGCCATTAGCTTCTTGAGATTATCCATTTTTGCACCCAGGCTATTAATCAGCTCAATTTATAGTTATTTATAATGCATAAAGAGAGTGGGAGAACACAAGTGCACAACCTATTCAGTGCTTTTCTGCTTTTTAAGTGAATTTCCATGAAAACTCATATGAACCAGGAAACATTACATGCAAAATCATTCAGCAACAAACCAGTGGCAGGATACAGGAGGAGAAGTGATACAAGACTCGAACAGTGGCAGCTTGGCAGTGCTGAGGCTTGACCCCCTGACCTTCACATCAGTAACCCAAAACCTTAACCATTTGATCCACCACTGCCCCAGTGTGTGTTAATGGATTTAATATTATGGCTCATAAGTGTATTGAAGTTAATCAATTTAATCAAATATAAAGAATGTGGTGATGAAGGCATGTAGCTGTTTTCCTGATACATCATGTTTTTGTTTATATATAAATGTGCTCCTGGATTTTTTGTTTATTGCAAATGGATGCCTGGAATTTAATTGTTTTTATTTTGTGAATGTTTATTATGTTGTATACATTGTATTTTTAATTGTTCACATGGAACTGAATTGCACACTCTTTTAAAAAATCAATAACGCCATGTGTTGAATTTTGGAATTAACTAAAATTTTTACGCATCACTGTGATAGGCGTGAGATTGCTTTTATAAAGTAGATTTCAATTGCAAACTCATAAGCACGCATTAAAAATTGTACAGCACCATCTGTTGAATTTTGAGATGAACTAATGATTTTTTCAAGGTAGATTTTTCATGATATAAGGGCATTTTCCATTTAAATTTCAAAGTAGCATATCTTCTTCTTCCTGTGGGCCGATTGCAATGAATCAAAGCCAATATGTTACCTAAAGCTCAGCCAAATACATCTGTGAAAACCTCATTAAAATTTGTTCAGTAGTTTTTATGTGATGCATGCACAAACAAACACAAGAATTCTATATATGTATAGATTATATTAGTATGGATGGTAACTTGGCCAGATTTCATTTGATTCCAGTGGGATTTCCTGGTATAAAATAAATCTATTAAATTTTATTTGTATAGGACTTTTAACAGTTGTCATTGTTGCAAAGCAGCTTTACAGAATTTTTAAAAATATGGAAATAAATGTAAAAATGGGCAGAAAAAAGTATAGACTACAGCTATTAGTTTGTCTCTGATGTGTAAGCCAAGGGTTCTGGTGGAAAGGAAAAACTCTCTGTCATGACAATGGAAAAGAAAATTTTTATTTTAGAAAAGTGTAGCCAGAGAACTGTCCTTTTCCAAATGGGTCAGATTAAAAACAAACTCCAATTTAAAATGGGTTCAACTTGCTGTTACTTGTGACCTCTAAGCTGGAGGTGGGTAAGAGTTCTGGTGGACTGCGAGAAGATTGTGAGGTGAAAAACATACATGAAAAACCAATCACATAGTGAAAGACTGCCTACTGCATAGCACCTAGCCTTAGTAATGCTTATGTGAATGTGTAATGTTGTACCTTATCACCTATTTTTGTTTACCGAAATAATATCAGAAACATTATTATAACAATATCATCGATTACATATTTTGTGTACTACCAGATGTGGCACTTAAACATGCCCTATTCAAATTAAGAGTGTACATTTTGTTTCAGTCTTTTCACTATCATGGCACTAGTTCAGGAATGCTTCAATAAAAATCACCCCTATTAAACAAACTCCTGTACTGATCCATCCTTGATCCCCCATCATTGAACACTTTCTCTACTTTCATCTATCAAATAATAACAGCCGTTAAGCTTTCAGGACTTTATCAGGTGTTTTAGTCTGTGTATTGTATGCAGGGATTAACACAAGCCTTGTGTGTCAAGTGTGATAAATAGAGCTGGGTATTTCTGTTTACAATTTTATGTGTGTAGGAGTACGTAGGTGTGTTTGTGTATATTGTTGGACAAAGTGTGCCAGGATGATTGGGCTTGCACTTATGATGTGAGCTGGGAAGATTCTGACCTGCAAGTATGAAAAATACATCTGAAATCGAGTGTGTAGATGCAAATGCAGCCAGAGTTCCCTGTTTTCATGAACAGTGTATTATACTGTAGCATCTGCATAGATTTCAAGTTACTGTGTCGAGGGTCAGGCCTGCATTTGAACTTTAAAACTGACCTGTCTCAATGATGAAATTGATAAAACATTATTATTATTATTTTGTATTTCTTCTTGCGCACAATATTGTTTTAGTGATAAAAGTTCAACTGAATGAATACAGATGGCAATAAACAACGTTAGATGGCAACACATCTAACATGACGTTAGATCTCAAACATCATAGAGCTTACAGCAAGTTATCTTTCATGGCTTGAGATTAGCACACAGTCTCCCAGGCACATACTGTATTTTCTACACTGATTAGCCATAACATTAACACTTCCATCCATCCATCCATCTAGGAACCTCTAGTCCATCTAGGGACTGTGGAGGCCAATGGTGATTACAATTATACAGTATGGTAATAACCATTGGATTGTTTCAACAATCAAACATGCATTCACAAACTACAGGCAAACTGGGAATGCTAATTAGCCTAATCTGCATGTCTTTGGACTGTGGAAACTGGAGCTCCGGAGGAAAGCCAACAAGTACATAAATTATGCAAGCTCAATGCACACAGGCCCCAAGATATTTGGAATCTGGTTATTGGAGGTACAAGTGCTAAAGACTAAGCTACCGTGCCACCGAAATTAACACAACATAACATTTACACTCATACTAGTGTTCAAGTGACAGGATCATGGGCACCCAAGGCTTATTTATGTATGTGGGTAGCAAAATCTAGGCTGGTATCGTCCGATCCAACAGAAAAGCCAATATAGCACAAATTGCTGTTTATGCTGTCCAAGATAGAAAGGTATCAGAACAAACAGTATATCACAGCTTGTTGTGTAAGGGGCTTAGCAGGCAAAGAGTTCAACGTTGTTGATCCAGCTTACAAATTCCCTGGCCGAGCATCCACAAGAAGCACTAGACACATAAATCTGATCAGTGGAGTCAATGCAACATACAGCACTTAAAGGAACCAGCTACTGTACATTCTGCCGTCAAAGGCCACAGCACACCTTCAGTGGTCTTATGGAGTTATGCTTCAAGGGGTCAGAGCTACACAATATTGGGCCTAATGTATTAAGCATTTAATGTTATTTCAAATTCAAAATGTCCTTAAGGTTTATCTTTAATCTCTATACATTTGCATGGGATTTTCAACCTTTTGGGAAAGCGGGTAGTTTCCTGCTTCCCATTTTTAAGAGATGTTTTCCCAGTATTGTACATTGACTAAGAAATAATATGTGTTTTCAGATTTATTTGTAGTCGCAGCATGTTGTTGATGTTGTTGTTTCAGTTATCATTCATAACTTCTCATTGCCCAAAATGACATTCTAGAGACCCTTGATTTGACCCTTAATTTCCCATTGGACCACTACGGACCCCACTGCATATTTTGAAATACCCAAAATACCTCATTATTGACCAGTTATCTAATCCAATCTGCTAAATTGCAACCTATCTTTAAAACGGTATCACTTGGTTTCAGATGATCAGTGCAATTGATTGAGGTTTGTTTTAAAACTGGATGAAAGAACGCAAAGGTGTCTTTCAAATCCTCCGCTGCATAAACAGACTTCCCTCTAAACTACCTCCAAACACCATGTGAAATCCTAAAAACAGCAAAAAATACACCACATGTCTTCCTCAGAAAGGTCTGGAAACACCAGTCCCATGTTCATTAGGGCAATAAGTGACTGAAAATCATGGCGTTGCACTACGGGCGAGCTCACACAGTGATGAGAACCATGTGTTTGTGAAACAGAGCCAGGAACGTGCTAGAAAGCCTGTGGCCAGAAACAATAGGCCATGGAATGGTGATTTTTTTTCCACCTTCTTTGTGAGTGGGTGTGTGAGTTTCTTTATAAGTTTGCTCAGTGTTTGCCAGAGCACACTCCTGATGTGCAACTCTGAGCTACTTAAGCTTAAGAGAAGATGAAGACACAGATGAAGAGAAAGGGTCTGGTGATGCGTTTCAGTGCAGTTTCCCAGTTAATTAAGCAATTTGATATGAAAGGGAGTTCTGTTGTGCTGTATATCAGCACTGCTGCAGTTGTACTGTAGATATCCGAGCCGTGCTGATATTCAGTACAACAGCACCCCCTCTCATGTCATTTTTCTTTTATATAACAGTTCTACAAACACAATTTATTTTCAACAGATTATAATTTTTTTGTTTGTTTAGCCAATTATTTTGCTCCGCTAACACATATCATTTTGTGCCTGGGGAACTAGCATTGAGCTGACAGACTGAAAATATAGAAAATTAGCCAATGTAATGGTAGTATGACTGAAAAACGTCTGTACAGCTTATTCAGTACAGAACACACTCAAACACTTAATCATACAAGATGATATCAAAAAGTTTCGAGATTCATGTGCCAGAGATCTGGTTGCTTTCACTGTATGTCCTCTCTCAGATGCCTTAAAACCTGGCAGTAGACGATCCGGTTCCTGAAGATGCATTCTCGATACACAATGCCAAAAAAGAAGATAAGCATGCCCTTGATTGAGCAAGTTATGCGGTTTTCCTTCTTCGCCTTTTAAATGCTAAGCCCTTCCACTATGAAGACTGTTGATTTGTCTGGGGGTCGTACCCATAAACCTAAGTTTCATTAACAATAATGATACTCAACATGAAGGACGGGTCATCCACGACACGCTGACGGAGTTCTTGGCATACTTTGACGCGATGTTCCTTCTGCTTCTGAGTCAGCAGCCTGGGGATGAACTTGGCAGCAACACTTGGCGTATGTGCATATTCACATGTGAGGATTGCCTGGACTGTTCCATATGACACACCAACAATGGCAGCAATGTCTTAGATTGTTTTCTGATGATCATCATGCATAAGTTGCTGAATGGTCTTCCTCATCATCCAGTGATGTTCTTTCGCTCTTGAAGCACATGTGCCACTCAAAACACCTCGAACGACTCATTGCACCATTGGTAAACTTGCTGAATCTTGTCAAATGTCTCTGTGGAAGATTTGCCCAGTTTTACACGGAATTCTAAGTTCACTCCTTGTTCTAACTTGCTGTTCATCTTGTTTGAAATCGCAAACGTGGCAATGTTGTCAGAATAGCGCCAGTTGCATGGCTCTTGATGTACACAAGATGATGTCTTTTGGCACACAGACTTATGAAGGTCGGTGCTCCCTGTGACTGTGCGTGCACCCTTGTGCTGCCATCTGTTAGCACGTTACAAAACTAGTCTCCCTAGTGGTACCTTTTGATACCACCTCGTACACTATGGGCAATTAGGAAATACCAATCAGACTACACTGCATGTCTTTGGATTGTGGAAGAAACCCAAGGACAGTATTAACAACTAAGCTGCAGTGCCACCTGTGGCTACTCTAGAGTTGATTATTTTCCAAACTAAAAAACACACTCTGAAGTATTTTATTACCATTTTATGGTGACAGTTACTGTATGCTTAAGAAAATGACTAATGAGCATCTTGCTTTTGTCTGTTTATAGTTGAGTTCAACGTTGTACCGTAAGCATCCTCAAAGTAAGTTCCTATTATAATTTAAGTGATAACAGATAAACAGTCTTTCCTTCTTCAGCTTTCCAAATATGCACTTGGTCATGTTTCACCTCCATTCTGAGGAATTTTCCATGCCAGGAAAAGTTACAGTTTCATTTCTGAGCGTTGTACGTAGAGCACTCAAGCAACGCAATATAAACTTCTCAAAGAAAAATGTTAGGAATAATTACACGCTTTAAAAATCTGTTCATGTGGCACATCCACAATACACATCCCTTACCTCTAAACACAATGGTGTATTAATGTTAACACAGGGATTCATACAAGTCTCAGAGTTGCATTGCAGTCAGGACCACTGCCAGGGCTTCTGTTACAGAAAATTAATCAACACCTTTTAACCAATAAGAAAAATCAGTTCAGCAACACTGTGCATTTGGTGCAGATGTGCACATCTATCCTCTTTTTCCCAACCTGTCCCATATTCATTTCATTTCGCTTAACGTGCGCGGATTAACACTTGCATGCGCGCGCGCACACACACACACACACCGCTACTCATATCTGCTAACAGACATTTCAAACGCATGCACGTTCCTCAGTCAGCACCAGGTGTCTTGTTAAAACACACGTGTGCTAAATTCCTCGAAACCTTTTCGTAGAAAATGTTCTCCTCCTGTCCAGGTCGACTTGAAAGAAAGCTGTTCTGCTTTGTGGCATGAGACACAATAAAGCATCCTGAGTAGTGAGGCTTTAAATTATAGCAGTGCATTTTTTTATGAGATTATGTGGCCTCGAGTCAGCTTGGCAAACACACAATACATGTAAAAGTTAAATCTTTCTTTGTATGATTTCCATGTATTTTACTGAACGTCCAAGTCTGCTTTACCTCATTCAGCTCTGTCTCACTGCCATAAAACTGAAGCCAAACAATATTAAACCATAAAGGTCTTCATATTTTTCACATAAAACTTACAAAATTGCACTTTTAATACTTTTAATACTTTTTAAAGATTAAAAAAATCATACCCATGTTTCATACCCAAACAATACATGTTTCCACTCAAGTATTTAAAAAAAGGAAATGTTTTATTAAATACAAATTGAATTCCAGTTTATGGAGGAAACAAATAGCTTAGACAATTGACTCTAATTAGCGGGTTGGGGTTTCAACCCAACCAATGCTGGGTTGCCACTGTTGGGCCCTTGAGCAAGGCCCTTAAGCCCAACTGCTCAAAAGTATACACACACACTGAGATTCAGTGCCTATCCTGTAGAAACTGGGTGGATTGAGACAGGAAGGCCACCTGGTATAAAACCTGTGCCAGATTTTGAGGATCAAATGAGCCGACGTGGCGACTCCCAGAATAAAGTGACAATAAAGTGCCCAAGAAAAAGAAAAGTAAATGCTGATTTCTCATGTAAAAACTAATTTTTATTATACATATGAAATTATGAAGTTTTATACTTCCAATAATGATCTCTAAGCAGATGCTCGCCTCTATGTATGTTGCCCATGCGTTAAGACTAAAACCTCTGACATCTTACGGACTTGCGCATGTAACCATTAACTACAGGCAATTTGGGAACACCAATCGGCCAACAGTGCTTGTCTTTGGAAACCAGAGTACCTGTAGGACACCCACCAAGCATTTGGAGATCATGTAAGATCCAAACTCTTAAATCCTGGATGTGCAAGGTGGCAGACCCCTCAACAGGAGCAGCCACAGCAACACAGCAACAGTATTACCTCAGCATATGAACTCCCTGCCTCATGAATTTCTTGTCTTAAGAAATTTGCCTCGACATACAACGCATTTGCGGCATGCAAGTGAAAACTTGTTTGCATCAGTGAAAAGCCAAATGAAGTGAGTTTATTATATTTTATGCAAGATTTAGTGAATGCCAGATGGGTTCCATGAATGGATTCCAAGAATGTTAGCAAGGATAGTAGCAAGAAGAAAACAGAGCCACTTATAGTTTCGATTTTAAAACAGCCAGTGCCAAGGAATCATAACTTAAGCTTAAGTGAAGTTTAATTTCTATTTATTTCACAATAGATGTGCCCATGACTTAATGTCACGTAAGTTTGGGTGTTGCAGGTGAGGCATAAGTGCAGGAGGTTAAGACTTTAAAGATGTTTAATATACAGTAATATAAAGAAAAGCAGACAAACAAACTCTAAACCTGAAACTTTGGAACAAGAACAAAAACATGAAGCATGGTAAAACAGAACAGCATTCCAACAGTTTAACAAAACAGATTAAACAAATCAACCGATGCAAGACGCCAGACCAACTCAAACTGTGGCTATTTATAGCCCGCCTAATTAGTCACCTTGGATCAGGTGAGTGCTTCCATCACCTGACCGAGGTGCGTTCTAGGAAAAGAAGTCCAAAAGTTTAAAAAAAATAAAAAAAAGAGTCTTAGGGCGCAAAGCGCCCTCTAGGGGTTAACCCTGACACTTACTTTGTGTGGAATTTAATCGCACACTCATAAGCGCGTTTTACAAAGTGTACAGTGCCATCTGAGAAATTTTGGAATGAACTAAAATTTTGTTACTGTGAAGTGCATGGAATGAAGGTGTGAGATTGTGTTTATTAAGTAGATTTCAATTGCACACTCCTGAACGTGTATTAAAAATGTACAGTGCCATCTGTTGGATTTTGATATGAACTAATGATTTTTCCAAGGTCGATTTATTTATGAATTTTTTTAATGATATAATGGCATTTTACATTTAAAATTAAAATAAATGTAAATAAATGAGCATATCTTCTCTTCCTGTGAGCAGATTGTGATGAAACAAAGCCTACCGCATGGCTTTGTTACCTCAAGCTCGGCCAGATACACCTGTGAAAACCCCATTTAGATTAATTCATTACTTTTTATGTGATGCGTGCACAAACAGCCAAATAAAAATTTCAAAAACCATTTTGATGTGTTCGATTACTCATCTTACGTCACCCCAACTTATTTTTACGCAAATATCTTCAATGTACAGACATGGCAACTTTACAATTTTATTAATACGTCTAGATTTTGCTTCATTTACAGTTTTAAATTGGTAATATTGGTGATATTTTTGGATGGCTGTAACGGATTTACATTAATTTCAATGGGAAAATACAGTTCGCAATACGACATATCGGTTTAAGAATGGATTAAATTTGTTTGCCAAAGGACCACCGACCTTTAGTATAGCAACATAGTAACAAATCTAATTATTAAAATGTGTGTGTGAACCAAATCCTTCCCTGCTCAATCCATCAGATTGCTGAGATTCAGAGATTCTAATAGATTTATTGCTATCATGACACTAGAAATTCTGCCAATGTGTGATAACACTAAGGACACCACACCTTTAATATTTATTTATTTAGTTAGTTAGTTAAGTAATATTTTAATAGCTTAGGTTGTGCTCTCTGCCTGGTGAGATAGGACATGTGCGGTTTCCCATTTCTGTGTCCCTGGCAGAGCTGCACATTTGTGGCATGTAAAATGTGCTTATAAGAGTGTAAAGAGCAACAGTGTGGGCCATGTGCTGGTTTTCTTGGCTCGCGGAGCAGAACACTGGGCTCAGTCCAGTTAAAGTGTTCTGTAACGAGACTCTGCGATCCCTGGATCCCTGTGGCTGATTGGGATTTCTGCAATCTGTGCAGCTTTTGTGCACTGCTAGGCTGGGAACACGTCCACACACACACACACACGCTCTTCTGGAGAGAAGACTCTAGCGATGACACACAAATGACTTAGTGTGAGAATGTGTGTCGGAAACACAACCTGCTCACGGGCTCCAGTTCACATGAGAAACGGCCATGATGCATGCATTTGGTTTGGTTTTATTCTCAGCAGGGGGTCGAAGCTTCGAGTATGAAGAGAACAAGCAGTTCTGCATTTCATAATCACAGCACAGGGTGAGATTTATTTCTTTCAAAATTGAAATGCACATTTGTTTATAAACAAAGTGGAGATGCAAAATTTAATTAGCACAATTGATTCACACAAATTAACTTGCTAGTTCAACAAACAACCTGCTAACTATTGTTTAACTGCATCTGGATGTGTGTGTCCTGAAGACAAAGGAACTGAACGTGATGAGGAAAGAAAGAAAGGAATGAAACGTAAGTGTAGAAAAAAGGACAAGAAGAAAGGATAAAATAAATAATGAAGGAGAAAAAAGAAAGTAAGAAATTAAAAAAGAAAGAAAGAAAGCACTAAAGGAAATAAAGAAAATGTGATGGTAGAAAAAGAAGAGAATAAAACAGTGAAAGAAAAGAGAATACAGTGGAACCTCAGATTACGAGTAACGCGGTTTCCGAGTGTTCCGCAAGACTCGGTGCTCGTGTCTTGGTTTACGAGCACCGAGTATCATGTATCACGCATGCGCTTCTTGTTTTGACGCCGAGCGTCACGTGATCAC
>JAQMYL010000023.1:6087163-6101320 GCA_030014365.1 Clarias pachynema | reverse complement strand
CGTAGTTGGCTACATTTGTTAACAGTAGGGGAGCGGCGGAGCTCACGCGAGCCGGCGCCCCCTAGCGCTCGCCACACTAAGTAGAAAATTTACCTACAGAGCACATTTTATTTTATTATATGTAACTAGAGATGAAGTGAACACCCTACCTGGATGCCCAGTGTCTTTATACTTTATAGCCTGAAAACACAATCCCTTTGTATAGGTATCTTGACACCTGTGCACATGTTTTGGAGAACTGCACAATGCAAAGGCCTGACAAAAGAGGAATGGAATATATCTTTCATTGTGTCTGAATAAAAAAAATAAAAGAAAATTTAAAAAAAGAAAGAAAAAAAAAGGAAAAGAGAATTTATCTACTACGAAAATTCTGGATTCAAAGAACTTTATTAGTTCCAGAGGGAAATTGCTTTGTCTTAGTCATAGTTGCTTTCCATTGTTTCAAAAGAGTAATAAAAGAAAAATAAATTAGACTAATAAGACAATAAGAAAAACTTGGAAATGGGGGGAGGGAGGGAAAAAAGCTACCTAAAAAAACAGCAAAATCCGTATTGCACTAATAGGAAGGCACAGCATGTGAGTCACAACTGAATTCACATATATTGCATTTGGAAGGGAAAAGGAAAGAGCATTGCACAAATAATACAGTTGACACCAGTATTCTAAGGACGGGATAATGCACAGTACCAGTCAAAAGTTTGGACACCCTTCTAATTCCATGGTTGCTCCTGATCTTATTTTTTATTTCCATTGTAAAATGATGCTGAAGGCATCCAAAATATGCAATAATCTGCTTTAAACAGATTATTTTATATGCCCTATAAAGCCTTCATTACAGCTGTTTTGCAAATGCACTTGACAATACTGTTCTTGCAGAAAGCGTTCCAGAACAGCTGACCTTCATGGCTTAAAATAACAACTGACTGTTGTTGTTAATTAATTCCATAATTCCATTATGTGTTATTTCATAGTTTTGAAATCTCCAGTATCGTTCAAGGAACAGTGAATTAGAAGGTGTGTCCACATTTTTGACTGGAAACTGTAAATCATTAAAAACAAATTACAATTTGGCTGAAATCTGGCTTCTGCAAATACAAAAATAGAGTTTGAGACATTGTGCATAGATGTTATTAAAAATTGTTGATACCACATACAGTCAGGGAGATTTTAACTGGTATCCTTGGTACTTGTAATGATGAGGCAGCACTATAGCTTCAGTGTCCCTGATTCTATCCTGAGCTCAGGGTACTCTGGAACTTTCCATATTATCAGTGTATGTCTCTTCCCATCTCCCTAATCACAGACTGGCTATATTATAAGTAATACTCATAGATATGAGTTTTACCTAACAGCATGTGCAGGGCACCGTATTCTTGGTGCGACCCCTTTTCCCGAACTGGACACTGGAAGTGATTTGACAGAATGAAACAGTTCTCAGTTCTCTCATCATCTCCATGTTTTTTTTTTTTTTTTTTTTTACTTTGCAACAAATGTACCAAACATCTCATTACAAGTTGTACTAGATGACTCAGTTGAGACTAGACCAATGGAAACGATGAATTATGTATGGATTATGATGTGAGGAACATACATAGCATATACTGTATTAGTGGCTCTAACAGGACACAAAGAGTGCGGACATCAAGCCATGAAGCACATCTCATGCTGCTAAACACATCAATAGGCACAAAACTAGCATTGTTCCCACATCTGGATAAACTCTGTCACCTCGCCTGCTGTTTCTTCTGGTCCGGAGGCGGGAGAGGGACTCAATGGGCCAAGAGGTAAAGAGAGAATAAAGATATGTAGAAAACAATGTTCTAAAACAGCTGTTAAATTTTTGCTACCTAGCCTTGGAATCATGCACAGTAGCAGCCAGAGAATTAGCACTTTGTAAGCCAGTTAAATCTCATTGGAATGCATTTAATGTAATTATAAATATTAGCCTATTGAATTATTGTGTAAAGCATACCCTGGATATGATTCTCCCCAACTTTCTAGTGTATGGTGGGAACCAGTAGCCAGGATTGCACTACTAAAAAAATTGCACTACTATAAAATTCTGGTATATGACCAAATGTCGCAGACACTTGTCCATTACAATTGTGTTTTCTTGTTGATTTTGATAAGAGGACAAAAATTCTGAACCATAATAATAACTTTGTTGTTAGTTCCTTTAAAAAGTTGGGGGGCAATGATGTTGGTGTTATCAGGAAGGTTAACGCTTTGGAAGCAGAGTTGCATGAGGAAAGCCTACCAATGAGAATGTAAATTAGCTGTCAAATATCATTGTGGGTAATGTACGTATTTTTCTTCCTTTCTTGTGCAAAAGTGAAGATTTTCTTTATTTATTTAGAGCATCTTCTAACAATATCATCAGAAACCTGGTTTGACCCAGATATTCCACCAAAGTGAGTAAGGTATACTGTAACTTTACACAATACAGGCTAGATTGGAGGTAAAAGGTACAAACCCAGAATGCTGATGGTTGGTAAAATTCCTCATAGATTTTGGTCCAGATTGACATCACAGCATCTCACATTTTATACATGATATGATTCTCTCACTCCACCACATCCCAAAAGGTGCTCTATTGGATTGATACCTGGGGACTGTGGATGCCATTTGAGTACAGTGAACTCATTGTAATGTTCAAGAAACCAGTTTGTGATGACTTGTGGTCATAAAGGGATGTACATGGTCAGCAACAATATTCATAGGCTATGGCATTTAAATGATGCTCAACTGGTAAAAGACCCCAAAGCAAGAAAATATCCCTTTGCCATTACACCACCATTCAAACCAGTCTGGCCATTCTCCTCTGACCTCTAGCATCAATGAGGCATTTTTGCCCAGAGAACTGCCACTCATTGGATATTTTCTCTTTTTCACACCATTTTATGTAAACCCAGAAGAAGGTTGTCTGTGAAAATCCTACTTGAGTTTTTTGATAACACTCAGAGCAGACCGTGCCAACCATGCCATGTTCAAAGTCATTGAAATCTCTTTTCTTCCCCATTCTAAAGCTCGGTTTCAACTGCAGGTCTTGACCATTCCTACATGCCTGAATTCATGAAGTTGATGCCATGTGATTGTCTGATTAGATCTTAGACCATTACAGTACATAAGGTAGGTGTAATGAAATTACATGATATTCCATATTCTGTGACAATCAAACTTGAACATGCAAGAATAAGCAACTATTTGAGGTGAATGAAATGTTGCTTATAATGCAAAGTTTATGGTGAAAAGGTTACTTCAGGTGCTGAGAATGCCCTCACACCACACTGACCCACATGTAATGACACTTTTTTTTTCACCAGTTCTGTGGTGGATTTGCAGACTTTCCAACATTTTTTGCTGTTTTTACTCTACAACTGAACATCCTAGGATACGATCCCCAAACTAGAGAAAATTATTAGATAATTTGCTATAATTTGATATTTTGTGGAACATTAAAAAAATATTTTTAGGAAATGCAGTGAGGAGGACAAAACAATATAAAAATTAGTTTTTCTGTTTGTCTGTCTGTCTGTGTTTATGCATGCTAAATGTTTTTAATAGATCTGGTGAGCCAAGATGAAACTAAAACTTGCCACAAACTTGCATAATTGTTTTTTGAGTAAAAGCTCTATAGTATGTTATGCAACTTCATTGTCACTGCACAGTACAGGTACTCATCAGCAAAATACAGTTTAGCATCTACCAGAAGTGCAAATAGTAGTGTTTATACATCAGTGCAAATATTGTGCAAATTAAATTTTAAAAAGGTGCAGGTTAAATAATATATAATAAATGTAACAATGCTATAGGCAGTATATATGTAAAGTAGCTACTGAATTGATACCAATATGAATTATTTATTACACTGTTTATAATAAAATAAATAATAATTTGTTAAGGAGGTATAAGCAACTGTTACAGTATTTGTAAATTTGTGTAAGAGATATGTACATTAAATATACAACAGTACCGTAATCGTGTACCGATATATGCCATGAATCTACATGCAATTTAACATATAGATAATACAGAATATAGAGAATAGAGAACAGTGTTATATAATGTTTTCAGGTAAAAAGGCACAAGTTGTCTAACAGAATTAAACTATTTTGAGATATTAATGGAAAACATGATAAAAATTTTTTTATGAAATAAAATGTATCTTTAACTGGCACCAACAAGCTTACACAAACTCAATACCCGTCTTTCAGTTGCATTCATTCGCACGCACATAGTCTTTCCTTAACACTACTTCAAACTGCAGGTGTTAAATGGCACAACGTCCTATTATGTTACCGGAGACGTTATGGGAAAGTTTAAATATGAGATGTTACATAACGTCAGCTAGCGTGGGATGTCGCAATCATGTTTCTATTGTCAAAATCTTTGCTCATAAAAGCTACATTTTTTTTGCTGATTTAGCACTTACTGCACTTTCTCATCCTCATCCTCATGCAACCTTTACCTGTGCTGTAGAAATAAAATATGCCTTGGAAAAATACCTAGAAAAAATATTCACCATAAACCATTATCAGTCTCTCACTGGCAATATAATTTCAAAAGAAAACATGTGACAAAGTGATTATACTACAAATTAAAAAATGTAGACAAAAATAAAAGACAAGTGACCCTTCATTGACATGACATTGTCCTAATTCTTATGTGGTACACTTCCTCCCGCTATGTCTACTTCCCTTTGCTCTACAGGGTGGAAATCTGTCTTTTGTTGTAAATCAGAGCACACTGATCCATGATCAACATTCCCTACAGAGCTCTCAGCACTAGTGAAGGATTTCCCTGGCATAAAAAGCCATTGTTACAATAATAGAGTGTAGGGTGAAAGATGTGGGTGAACAGGGGAGCACAAGCACTATCCTTGAAAATAAAAGCCTTGGGAGGGGGAAAAAAAACAGTATATCAATTATAATGAAAATGTGATTAAGCATGGACAGAATTGAATATGTGGTTGAAAACCCAGAGCAGCCACATCGAGCCATTTTTTATTTTCTAATTGGGTCCTGTTTTGATGCCAAGATCTATTTATGTTTGGCGCTACAAAGGAAGCCCTAACCAGACTTAATCACATTTGCTGATTGTGAGATTACTGTACTGTATGTGGAAGAGAACCTAAGTAGTGAACGCAACTCCACACAGAGATGTTATAAAACCATAAGATAATCGCTTGCATTTCTATCAACATTGACTGTAAATACACTTTCAGACCTTTGGAGAGATGCATTATTTGAAGATGATGATGTAAGATGTTTGTCATGTGCATTCAGCTTAAAGAATCACAACATTAGCCAGTAAAGTGATATCTCATGAGAGATCATGTTATGCTAAATATTAATATGGCTATAATGCAGTCGTAGGTACAAGGACACAGTACTGATATTCAGTACAAAAGCCATTTATTATTAAAAGGTTATGATATGGTTGTTTATTTAACCAGTTATTTTGCTCTGCCAACACATATCCATCCGCAACTGGTTGAACTAGTACTGTAGTAAGTTGACAACCGACAATTAGCGACCAACAGTTATGTAATTAACAGGCTACCGTTACTATAAAGCCAAAAGGTGAGGAGAATAAACCACGGAGGAGGTGGACAGCCCTATAAATCTTGTGTTTCTCTTTATCTTTCCACTTATTCTGCTAGCATTCAGTGGACTAGTGCAATAAAGTATACAATCCCTTGTTCCAAACCTCAAGTAATGCCTATGTACAGTGGTTAAAAAGAGATTTGGTATTCAGCCTTTGGTTAGAAGCTAGTTAGCTTTGTAGCTTGTGTTAACTGTGAATAAAACAAAACAAACTGTTTAGGTAAATTCAGAAAAACTTGGAAGCACTTACTAAAGAGTTTTCTTGCTGAAACTGCTTCTGTGATTGGTTTTGAATGTGGGTTTTGGCAGACAGCTGGTCTCTCCTCAGTACTGCAAACAATACAGACTTACTTTCACCCATGCTGGTGACCGACAGTCTTAAACTTTTATGTTCTATATCACCACTCCTGGAGTCCAATCAGATTACTCAGTCCAAACTAACCTTTGTATCACTTGAATTAGATGTCATTAAACTGCCTTTAGTGTTGTTGTTGGATTGGCTTCATAATATCATGGGCAACTTATCAGGAACATCTGTACAAATTATCGTTGAGGTAATTATCCAATCTGCCAAAAGGATGCAGGACAAGCACTTTATTTAATGTTCATGACAAATATCAGAATGGGGAAAACATGTGATCTTAGTCATTTTGACTGAGGCATAGATGTTTGTACCAGATAGGCCTGTTGTTTCAGAAAATGCTGATCTCCTGGGATTTTCATGCACACAACGGCCTCTGGAGTTTATACAGATTAAACATCTCAGATTACATAACATATTGAACCTGGAGGTGGATGAGTCACAACAGTAAAGACCACCTCATGTTCCAACTCAGTTAGTTAAGAACAGAGAAGGCACCTTTGAGGAGAGGTATCACCAAACTGGATATCTGAGGATTGAAAAAGGGTCCCTTTACCGTAGTGCTCCAAAAGCTGACATCCCCAAGACCACAGGTCTGATTTTAGCTTTGTCAACAGGAGAGAGAGGAAAAGTTTTTGTTTGTTTGTTTTTTTTTGGTGGGGAATCTCTGGCGATCGATATCAACATTGATTTTTAAAAAAGTGCCCCACCGCAAGTGAAACATTTGAATGGTGAAAACGTTTTTAAGAAGTCGTACGCCTCTGAAGAAGTCATACGTACGTACAAACCTAGCCAAGGTATCTCGGAGCCCACTGCAGTCATTCTTATGAACATTCAGTGAGTGGAATTCCTGATCCATGCAAATAGACGGATAACTCTCTCAGAGACTCATCTGTTAGTGGGAACTGTACGCACAGTCATTCACCAACACCACCTGCACATTACAGGAACTCGGGTGGGAGTTATTGACAGACACAATAATGACAGTCTTGACCTTGCTCTAAACGATTTCCGCATGTGCATGTGGGACATTAGAGTTCCAGTGTTTTGGACATGAAGCAGGCAGTCTGATCATGGCTCTCGCATACTGAGAAAACTATTCACCTTGATGGTATACAAGCACTAGTGAAACGCTGGGATAAGTGCATTAGTGTTGCAGGGGATCGTGTCCCGGTTTGACTTGAGTGCCCCTCATAGTTATCTTAGTTATAGTTTCTAGCAAATTCAAAATGGTGAGGAAAGAAATTAACCTGACAAACAATAAGCTCTGTCATAAGAATTTGTATGCGCATGAGAGATTCTGGAAAGTTCTGGAATTCTTTCAGGAATGTTTTTTTTTTTCCTTCTGCAAATAGCATTGTTTTCTTTTAAATGAATGTTTCATGCACCCTGAAATGCAATAATGGAAATAATAATAATACTTGTGTCTGGGTGGTTGTAGTAGTGATGTGACTTTAACTAAAATATCAACTCATTGAGCCAGGTGAACTTTGGGAACCTTCCCCTTTCACATTCTCACCCACAATGGCTGGAGCTACACCAGAATAGTTGTGAAACATATTGGAAGTCTGAGAAAATCTAAACAGCACTTTTCGTTTAGATTCTTTTTGGGGGGGTCACAGCTTCTGAAAGAGCACAAAAGGGAGAGGTGTATTTGTTTGACTGATGAGTTCAAATGACTCCTTATTTTATCCAGTGCAAATGCAATATTAGTCAACATGGCAGTGATTTTTTATTTGGTGTAAAATCGCACAACATTGTGTACATGTGTAGAACATTGTGTCCCCAGCTCCGCCAGGTTGCCACTGTTGGGCACTTAAACAAGGCCCTTAACCCTGTCTGCTCCTGGGACGCTGTATAATGACTGACCCTGCACTTTATTACTGTATATGTTATGCACTCATCAAATTCCATTAACCGGACATACAAAAGAGGACCTTGCTGTCCTCTCTTGATTGGATGCATGCAGAATGAGATTGAGGTCAAGCCAAACCAGGACTTGACCTCTGACTCCAGCCTGCCAACAAAAAAACTGGGATATGCAAAGAATTAAGAATTTCACTGTGCAATAATGTATATATGTGATCAATAAAGCCATAACTTAACTTGACCTCGATCTCATTCTGCATGCATCCAATCAAGAGAGGACAGCAAGGTCCTCTTTTGTATATATGGTTAATGGAATTTGATGAGTGCATAACATATACAGTAATAAACCATGCTTTTCAGCACACATTACCATGCAGTATATAGTGAACTCTGTGACTTCACAGATGCAAAAGTGGCCTTTAGAAAAGACATTTGCAGGACAAAATCGACAGTGATTTCATTTCCAGAATCCAGTCAGACATCTCAGTAGTGCAATTAAGTTTAATGACTACCAGAAGAGGAAAATGCTGCCAAGACAAAATGGAGCATGTGTAAGCCTATCTAGTTTTTTAGACCACTGTTCCTAGAGATATAAAATCTGTAAATTAACAACAGAATAAAATAAACATTCTGTATTATCTATCTGGGTCAAACTTCTGATCTGAAGATGACATGGATTAATATCCATATTTCTCATCTGGCCTCAGCTAAACATGTGTACAGTATAGTTTATTGTGAACCTTGGATGGAAAGGAAGGAAATTTTAATAGGTGTTAGCTGATTTCTATTTCTATTTGATTTCTGCAAAATAACAGAACACAGTTATGGGAGTAAAAAATACACTTCAATAGTGCTTGGATACCATCAAGGTAAAGTATGCCAGAGCCATTATCTGCCTGACTGTATTACGTCTGAAACACTGGCCTCCCAGAGACTCCTTTAATGGCCTGAACATGCGGAAATGGCTTGGAATGAGGTCAGGACTGCATGAGACATGTCATAGTAACCCTCCGCTAAGTTCCTGCAATGTGCAAGTTGTGTTGATGAATGATTGTGTGTACTGTTCCCACAGATTCATCTCTTCCGCAAGTTGGTGACAAGTTATCTATGGTCATCATTCAAGGATGTATATCATCATTATCATCATCAGCCTTATCCTGTTTACAGGCTAGCAGGGGCCTGAAGCCTATCCCAGGAGACTTAGGGCATGAGGCAGGGTACACCCTGGATGGGGTGCCAATGCACTGCGGGGTACACACACACACTCATTGACTTCTATGGGCAATTTAGGAATGCTAATTAGCCTAATCCGCATGTTTTTGGACTGTGGGAGGAAACCGGAGTACCCGGAGGAAACCCACCAATGCAAACTCCATGCATGCAGACCTGGGAATTGAACCCAGATCCTGGAGATGCAAGACCACAGTGCTAACCACTAGGCCACCAATGGCGCCTTGAGGATGTATAGCCTTCTTTAAAATGTTTGCACCATTCAAATGTTTTACTGTGGCTAAGTGTCTCATCGGCATACTGTGCTTGAAGTCCTCTGTAAATGTCAATCGGTTTTATGCCTTTGTTCATAAGAAAAGTCCTGGTTTGACCTGAACACCCCTCATATTACTAATATACAGGGTGTCCCAAAAGTCCCAATACATAAGGAAAATGAATAAATTAGGTTAATGGTTTTCAGGTTCGCCCTGACAATGTGAAGTGGCCTCCGAGATCCCCAGATCAAAGCCTGCATGGTTTTATCTGTTGGAGCCCATGAAGGCCAAGGTGTACTATATCCTGTAAATATACAGCACAAACACCATTTAAAGGAACACATTCAGATTGCAATTGCATGTCTAACACCAGATATGTTAACATGAGTTCATTACGAGTGGGAGTGATGTCACAAAGAAATCACAGAGGAAAAGTCTGAATTTCCCCTATGTATGTCGATTTATTGTACGTCCTCCACCTTTACAAGTGTTCTACATTCTGCACCCTGAGTCATTTTGAACTATATAGTGAACTAATGGCCTAATGAGATGATTCTCTGTGAGCTCTATAAATAAAACACAGTGTCCTATTAGAGTCCATCTGCAGCCAGAGACTCATGTCCCCTCTTTCTTTATCCTCAGAGCAATGAAAGGCATGAACTCTTGTGCCACATCCAATTACTAATAGAAGCTTTATGAACCCATGCTGAATGTTTCAAGTTACTCCTCAGCTCTAAATATAGCTAGAGTACAGGCCGCCCAGTTTGGAATGAGCAGACAAAAGGCCTTGGTGTACGTGTGTGAATGTGAGTGAGCGAAGTGTATAAGAGTGAGAGTGAAGGAAACAGGAGGAGAAAGGACGGAGAGTTCTGTGTGGATTTGCAAGCATGTATCGGAATGCCTACTCCAACTTCTCTATAACTGAAACCCCTAACACCCCTGCAGATACACACTCACACGGGTGACATTCACTGATCTCATGCCTGCCAAGAGCAATAGTGTTCCTGTAGTCCTCTCAGGTCTCAAATAATTAAATGAGCTGAGTTTTAGGAGAAATATCCTCAAACTGTGCTGAACATCAGCCTTAAAGCACTGGATTTGAACAGCTCTGTTTTAGACAGTGTGTTTATGTTTAAGATTGTTAGTAATTAGTCAGGCAGAACGGTGGCTTAGTGGTTAGCACTGTTGCCTTGTACCTCCAGGGTCTGGGTTTGATTCCTGCCTGTGTGTGCATGGAGTTTGCATGTTCTATGTACCTTGGTGAGTTTCTTCCTGGTACTCCAATTTCTTGGAAATTTTGGCATTTCCAAATTGCCTGTAGAATGAGTGTGTGTGTGCCCTGCGATGGATTGGTAGCCTGTCCAGGGTTTGCTCTGCAAATTACATGCTGCTTTGCATGCTCTGCAAATTCTTTATACCGTTTTATCCTGTATACAGTGTCGCAGGGGGTCTGGAGTCGATCCCAGGAGACTCAGGGCACGATACAGGGTACTCCCTGGACAGGGTGCCAATCCATCGTAGGGCACACACACACACAATCACACACCACTGATATTTTGGGAACGGCAATCAGCCTAATCTGCATGTCTTTGGACTTTGGGAGGAAACCGGAATACCCGGAGGAAACCCACAAAGCATGCAGAGAACATTCCATACACACAGACTTGAGGTGGGAATCAAACCCTGAACCTGGAGGTGCAAGGTGCCAGTGCTAAGGCTTAGGGGTTTAAATCTTGCCTTTGGTCTGTGTTTGTGTGTGGAGTTTCTTTCTGTCCCTACGCTTGGTGGGTTTCCTCTGGTTACTCTGGTTTCCTTCAACAATACAAGGATGTGGTCTATGTTGATTAGTGTTTGACTGAGAGTGTAAGTGTGTGGGTGCGATTGTGTCATATGGTGTGTTGGCACCCCAGTCCCAAGTTCTCTGGGAGAGTTCACAGGCCCTCCATGAACCTACATACAGTATGGTATAGATAATGGATAGACTGATTGTATAATAAGCTGTCTGATTATGTCTATACACCCTTTAGAATTATATAATAAAGATTCTATTGCTTTTTGATTACATTAAAGAATATTATTCTTTAAGCACATCAGTGTGTGCTTGCAGAACCATAGGCTGGCAAATTTAACATTATTTAAAGTGGTCTAATTTGCTTCCACTTAGGTGTCTGCATTGCCACTAGTTTCTGTACGTAGTTGTCTCATAAAATGTTCTAATCCTATGCCATCTTCCTATTGGTGCCTTTTAGATGAACATTTTTGACACTGCCAGAATTTTGTCAGCACTGTTATTTGTCACTTTTTGAAATTGTTGTTGTGTGTTATGAAACTACATATCTCAACTCATGAACAATTTTTTTATGATGCATCATTATAAAGGTAATGAATGAAAAGCTAGCTTTAGGCAAGCAGTTATGCTTGGGGTGTGCCATAAAATAAAATAAAATAAAATCACTTCCTTTTATTTTTTTAATGAGAATATCCTGCTAGATCATTTTTAAATTGGTCTTACCTAATAAAGTAAAATAAAGTAAATTTTCCATGCTGGTATTTAACAGTGCAGGTATTTTTTTAAGCTCCATTAAGCACTCATTTATGTGTATGTCTGAGAGAAACTTTGAAATAACAATTATAGTAATGACAGTCTCAATCATTAATCATTTCCCCTACTTTCTCTTACTTAAAAAAAAAAAAAAAACCTTTGTGTTTACTGACTTAAAGTAAGTGAAAGTTGGTGTATTATCCTGTCCTTCCACGGCTTTGTGCCAGGTCTGCCTAGGTCCTCCGAATTTAAAAGAAACCTATTGAAATCTGTTTCCTCTGGCAGGGAGAATGGAGATGGAAATAGCTCATTGTTTTAGCGGACACCCTGTAGGATATTGTCAGGTTCTGTCGAAGAGACTAAATCACTGCGTCGCATGCAACAAGCTCTGTCCTGCTTCCCAACATTGTATAACACGTTCAAGGAATGTCACACTGAATACGCTATGCAAAGCGGCCATCAAGTGTCCTCGCTTGAACCCTGTAGGCCCTCAGTGCTAAAACAGGTGCAATGCTACTAAACAGCAAGTCCAAATGAACAATACATTCCTGGGCCAAGCAAAACAAGGCAGTTGAGGCATTCCCTGACAGAATAGATGTGCTGAGTAATGGCAGAAGATTTGTTTCTCCCCTGGTCTCCGGGACAGATGGAAATCCTGGACTTAGGTTGATGTTATGTTCCTTACACACATACTCTCTTTCTCTCTCTCTCTCTCTCCCTCTTAACATACACACATTCTTCTCCAAGTCTTCTCGCTTCCCTAAATGAGCCTCCCCTCTGCCCCTGTGAGTTACTGATCATTACCCCTGATCAGTTTGGAAGCAAAAGTACTGGAAAAAGAACATCAAGTTAATGATGGGTTGTCACGGATTGCTTCAGCCTGGAATTATTATAGAACATAATTACAAGAAAATGGCATTTTTTTGGTAGAGGCCTCTGTCCTTTGGCAAACAAAACAGTACAAATGACTGTTACATCATACATTCTTTATAAGTGTTACAGGACACTTACATAAGCAATTATCTAAACCAAGCAAAAGTCAACCAAAATCCTCCAGGGCTGCTCCAGCAACACCCCCCTCCTCACCAAGAAATGAATTAAAAAAAATTTTTTTTAATTAATATTGTGAAATAATTTACATATCAATACTGCAAAAACATTAACATTATAATTGCAGAAGTATTCACCCCGTTGTTACTGTAAGATCTCTAACATGATCCTTGATGCTATTAGAAGTCACATGGTTAAATTAATAGTGGCTTAATATGTCACGTGATCTCAATATACAAATATGCTGTAAGAATCCGTATTTGGTTTGAAAGCCTATGTAAACAAACAGTATCGTACCAAGGTGCTATCTAAAAAAGTGCTGGAAAGCTGCACACAAGTGGTATTCCATCCAACCATCCATCCATCCATCCATGTACAGTACCATGCATGTCTTTGGATCATAGGCAGGATTTGAACCCCCAACCATGAGGTGATGGTTCAACTCAATTCATTTCATTGTGAGATGACCCAGACTCAACAGGAAACCCATTCTCATTTGGGTGATATCTGATAGATATCGCAGGGTTTAACTTGCCGTCATACTGTGTGCTATGATTGTGCTTACCACTAAGCAGCTGGACTTATCAACATGTTTCACAGAAACCATATATAGATTCATGGCATATGATCCCAATTAAGTCCACTTTTTATTTTGCAATTGTAGCATTATAAAAGTTCAGTAGGGTGAATTCTTTTGCAGGACACTGTGCACACTTCTCTTCCCTAATGTAATAAACACTCACCCACACATTACTTGCAAGAGTGTTACACTTGGTGTGATTTCCTGGCCGAGACCGTTTGCACTTCTCGGTGCAGTGTGAAGCCCTCAATGTCATACAATAAGCATGTCAGAGCAATGTGTGGACAAAAATGTAATTTCTGTGGGCCTCTGGGTTACTCATCTATGAAGGACAATACGAGTAAACAAAATCTGCCCTGCATACCGGAGTAATTACCAATTACCATGCATTCTAATTTGAGGCAATTTGGCATAATATGCATCAGTATCTTGACAATTTCCTCAAATTGGGAACAAACAACCCCGAAAGCAAACAAGAGGAATGTTTGTATTTTGATGTCTGATCTGACAGAGAGAGACATTTCTGCAAAACTCCTGGAAAAATATTTATAGATGAATTCAGTGAAGTCTGCAGACCCAGCAGGTTTCACAGTGAAACCTCGGATTACGAGTAACGCGGTTTACGAGTGTTCCGCAAGACGAGCAAAGATTTTAAATAAATTTTG
>JAQMYL010000023.1:6051590-6077364 GCA_030014365.1 Clarias pachynema | reverse complement strand
TTTGTTCAATAAAAATGTATTCTTGAGTCATCCACCATCATTTTGTGGCTTTTGTAAAGTATCGGTTCAGGCACCGTCTTGGCACCACTACCGTTTTAAAAGTATCGATTTGGCACCGGTTTTGAAAAAAACCCAAACGGTACCCAACCCTAGTCTATACTACTTAATCCTGTATACAGGGTCATGGGGGGGGCCTGGATCCTTAACCAGGTGACTTAGGGTACGAGGCGGGGTACACCCTGGACAGGGTGCCAATGCATCGCAGGGTACACGCTCATTCACACACTATCAGTCCTCTCTGATTTTGGAAACTAGCCAATTAGCCTAATCTGCATGTCTTTGGACTGTGGGAGGAAACCAGAGTATGCGGAGGAAACCCACCAAGCACGGGGAGAACATGCGAACTCCATGCACACACACCCGAGTCGGGAATCGTACCATTAACCTGGAGGTGCAAGGACCACTTGCCACAACCACTACGCCACAATGCCGCCCCAGTGTAAACAATAGTAATATCGTGTTTGTAAACGAATTGCTATCTAGAACATGGAGAGGCAACTTCTATATTTAAAAACAAACATTGTTCTTGTGTTATGCTGGAGAATATGTCAAGATGTTAAGTATGTTAGTTGGAAAACAAGCCATAGTTCAGTCACGATCACTCACTTTAGTTAAGCACCACGCAGGGCATATTGTTGCTTAAACCTGATGATTCACCGGTTTATATTTAGACAGCATTTCCAAGGCTGTGTGTGTTGATTAATTGCTCATTGTGAACCACAATACAGTCCAGAAGCACACACACACACTGCCAAAATAAAGATGCTGCTCTTTAAATCTAAATAATTTTGAATTCTAATTAGTGATTAGTAATGACTAGAGTCCTTCATTATGACGGTTGTAATTATTGAGTCCTGATTAACAGTAAAATAACAGAACAACAAACCCTGATTAATAATCAGGTAAAAGTAGACTTCTGGAGGAACTATCGAGTGCTGTTTGCAATGCACATAGCTGCTGTTTATGATTGTAGTGTTTATCACTGTCTGTGTGTGAGAAAGAGATTTTAAGATTGTTGACTGTAGGCACCATCCGTATTGTAACAGGTTCAACCCATGTTTCACGGGCAGAACTATAAGTCATGGACACGAGGCGAGGTCTTACGGGAGAAAGGGTCATTTATTTAGGAAAAATTAGGGAAGGAAAGGGATGAAAAGATAGGGAAGGAAAGAATGTGCCCCGCTCCTTCGCACACCTGCAGATAGGGGAGGCTGCCTATCTAGTGAGCTTCGGAGTGAGCGAGGATCGATATTGATTTGGGCGCACGCCGTGAAAGTATTTACAAATATTTTCATTTAAAATAAAGTCAGAGGAAAGAATGTGTTAAAAATGTAAAGGCTGGGGTAAAAAATGTAAAGAAAATAATTTTAAAGATTTAGATTATGATGTGTGTGTGTGTGTGTGTGTGTGTGTGTGTGTGTGTGTGTGTGTATATATATATATATATATAATTTAACTTTTAAAAGGTATTAATACTGGAAAAGCTTAAAAATAAGTATATTTTACTTTTTAATATAATTTTAGATCAATATGAAATATCGATACAGTACTGTGCAAAAGTATCCCACCATCCCTCATTTCTTCATGTTAATTTAAATAAAATAAATGACAACAAATGTTTTACTGCAACAGGCTGCAAAATGCTTAAAGATGCAATTTAAATAATTGTTAACCTCAGTAGCAACCTCATTTCCTCGCTTGTCTGTTCCAACCACTCACCATTCGGCATCAGTGGTATACTAATCACCGGTGTGAACATCTGTCATCATCTACAGCTGTTTCTCACTGGTTCATGCCTTAAGTTAGAATTAAATCAATTAAGTTATTCCTCCTAAAGTTAAAGTTATTAATCGTTATTATATATATCTTAAATATATTTTAGATATCTTAAATTATTCCTCTACAACTGGTTAGGCATAGGGACTGGAGTGACAATGAGAGCCAAAAAAGTCCTTTAGGACGTTTGGGGAACTATTGCGCAAGATTACATATAACATAAAAAGATAAAAGAAAATCTGGCTGTTTGGAAACAAAATATGAATAAATAAGGAGTCAAGACTTTTGCACAGTAGCCCATATTAAAAATATTATTCTATAAAAGTGCATTGTGTAAGATTGATGTAAAAGACAGCAGCGCATCATGTTCAGATGTTTCCCAGACCACCGTGCAAATTCATAATTTATCACTAATCGCTTTGTGTTGGCACGTTATTTATCTCTCTTCATCTCTTTTCTGTCAGTGTGGAACAGGCTGAGTACCTATGAGTACATCGTTCGACAGAGACATCGACTGGACGCAAGAGACACTAACAAAGGCCCCTCAGGGAATGAGCCTGGAGTTCCCAAGATGAACGTCATTAAGGTGAACAAAACAAACACACAGGTTTCGAATGAGCTACAAGTAGATGTTCAAGGCCTGTTTACACGCAAAGGTCCCAATTACTGTAAATCTTCCCTGGTTGTGTTCTCAGGCTCGCATATGTAAACTGAGTCACGTCAGGTTTATGGGATGTTCCTAACAGGCTGTTTTTATGGGTTTAGTCACTTAAGTCATTAAGTTTTACAATCATTTTATCTCCTAGCCAGTGAAAGATGCTAGTTATTAGGTTACAAACATATAAAAAAATATTGCAAGCTGGGTAAACATGTGACACTGTGTTACACATGGATGCAGTTTGCTCCATGGCAACCAGGTTGTTTTGAATTGTCATGGCTCATTCCATCATTCCAACAAATTTTGGCAGAAATGTCTCTGCCAGGCGTCAGGGAAAATCTCAGTCGGATGCCATGATGACATCTTTCAAATCCACGGGAAACAGCATCCACAGTGTTGGGTCGCTTCCTGTTGTAAAGGGCAGCTTTGTGTGTAAAGCATGGTGTGACTATTGGGAAGCGCCCAGTGTGATGGAGAAATGTCTGTGATGGAAGTCGTTTATGTTTACTCATTTGCATCTTTTGCACATTTTTACGACTTTGCTGTGAGACTCGAAGATTATTTTTTTTATCCGTCTTCACCAGCATGGCCTAGTAGGTTCTGGTCGAGTCTGTGCTTCATACAAGTAACTTTGTGTGTAAAGTTGCTTGGACAATGGTGTGTGAGAGCATGTGGACACCCACCCTACAACTTCCATATGATTCTATGGTTGCAAATGCATTCTTTCAACATTATGTTACTTGCCCATAGTGTTGATGTGGATGTAGAATTAGATACCAAGATGGTGAAGTTATGCCATGCAAATTTTGATCTCTGTATCTATTTGAGGATTAATTATGGAATTATTCTTTACTTTGATTGCTATGTGCAATTTTTTAAAATGAAAAGCGGGAAGAGGAAGATGGAAAAGCTTGTTCAGTTACAGTTTGCCACCTCAAGGGGGCACTGTAACTTCAGTATAACAAAAGCATGCATGAGTTGAGGGGGGAAAAAGGTGAAATTCTGTCTGTTAATTACTTTCTCAAATTTTGAATGCCAATCAAGATAATAAGAGTAATTTATTTTCTGCAGTGAAATTGCTGTACAAAAATCCATTTTGAGTATGATGTCCTTAAGTCTTCAAAACCTGCCGGATCCGGCTGGGCATAGAGTCAAATAGACATCTGCAGTACTCTTGTACTCACTCAATCCATGCCTGCTTAATTGCTTCCTGGAGATCATGAGAAGACAGTTTCATGACTGCTACTGCCTTCTTCACCATTGTACAACAGTTTTCTCTTGGGTTTAGGTCTGTAGGTGACTCAGGCCATGGCTCCAGAAGCTGAATGCTATTGTCATGTAGCCAGTTTTCAGTTAATAGCACAACTCTTGAGCCAAATAAACTTGAACTAATTAGTGAGATCATCTGTTTTGTTCTCATGGAGAGCTATAATACATGGCATATGCTGTCTTAAAGCTTATGGACACCACTGTAGAAGAAACTCATAGTACAGTCATTTGTAATTTGCTGATCTCAGCATCTGCTGCTTTTGCCTTTGCTGCCTGTATTTCTTGCATCTGAAATGGTTAACCAGGAAATCCGTGGTAAAAACGTGTTTAAAAACCTTTGATACTGAAATGTTTTCGTCCATAGACTATATCTGGTTCCAGAAAGCTCTTTGTGTCGCTGTTTAAAAGCGTTATATAGAAGTGGATGTGCAGGTGCATAAAAATCCATTTACTAATGAGCTGAATTGAAAGAGCTTTAATCATATTCAGTTTCAGGCCTACACCTATGTCCTGGAGGTAAACGTAAGCCTTAAGCAAAACAATACTGATGGTGAAGCAATAGGGAGCTCTACCATCTTAAACTATAGTGGGCTGGTACGTGCTTGGAGGTTTAATCCTATATATTTGAATGATCGTGCATGGTGCAGGACACATTTTTTGAAATGTCGTCTCATCTGCATCGTGTTTTTTTCCAACTCATAACCAGCCTTTCTGCAATCCAAGACCCCGACTAAGAAGTGCTTACTAAAGATGAATTCCTAGTAGGATTTACATTTTCTGAGAAATAAGTCAAATATCTGGTTTTACTTGTAGGATGTGAGCTACTCAGGAACTCTAGGCTACACCAATCCTGACATGGAGATGGAGGAACCCGTCATGAGGAGCTCACGTGGAAACCCAGAGTAAGACAACTGAACGCATATTGCTTATATGTACGGCAGCAAGACGGTCAAAATCCATCTTAAAATGACTTCAGTCGTTGATCAAGTCTCATCCTTGATTAGTTTTTAGCAACAACTATTTTAATATTGTGTTGTACTTGTGCTTGCAGGATTGACAATTGTATACAATATTATTATACAATTATATCCAGTACTATGCAAAAGTTTTAGGCACCCTGTGTCTATGAATTTTCTTTTCTTTTTTTTTTTTTAATTCTATGACTTTAAGTGCAAAAATAAAAATATAAAAAAGTATATACACTGTGTTATATATGTACACATATGCCAGAAAAGAAAGCAACACATTGTATAAGTGACCACTTTCCAGACAAAAAAAAATAAATAGAGGAAATGCAAAAAAAAGTTTTGCATGCAAAAAAGAAGCAGGTACAACAATCAAATTCCTCAGAAGAACTGTGGGTGGTTCTGCGGGATGCTCATTAAAACTCGCTAATTTCCGTAATAAACTGAACACAGTGTTCCTGAGACTAAAGGGTCCTCAGTGCGTCATCACATTGAATACTGATTTTGTTTCTTCAGAGTTTCCTAGGCTTCATAGTTTTGTCTTTTTTTTTTCTTCAAATTATTATTATTATTATTTATTTATTCTTAATTTTTAAATTCAGTGCCCTACAGCATGTATTTGCATGTCCCTTAAATTTTGCACATTACTACTGTATATCCAGCAACAGTTGCTGAGGAATGTGTTTGTCTTAAATGTCAAATTGAAATTTTTTTTTTACACATTTTTGCTAAAAACATTTTTTTATTTAAGAACTACAATATGGGCGCCATGGGTGCCATAACATTTTCACAGCTCAGGCTCTGACTCGCGCCACTGCTCAGGCTCTGACTATGTATTTATATATATTTAAACTTTACTCTAGTTGGCTCAAATCAGTCATCGAGTCTGTTGAAAGAATGATCGTTTGGTGGCTTTTTGGTGTGTTTATTATTTTTACAATTCCACATAAAGCTTCACGTAAGGACGTTACAGTAAAATGTTATTTTATTGTATTGAGCAAGTCAGTACTAGATCGGTGAGATTCGCTAGAAAGGAAATAAAATGCAATTTATTAAACAGAGAAAACTTGTGGTTATGTGCCAGGAACTAAATTGTGATGGTGACTGTTTTTTTTTTTTTTGGACAGTTCTGCTTTTTGCCAACATAGGGCAAAAAAAAAAAAAAAAAAAAAAGAAGTGATGTGGCGTCCGTGTTTTTAATCCGTATCACATCCAGTGCTCTTTCTCTACTTAAACCAGAGTTATATGCTGAACATATTTAGCATCTGTTTATTTTATATAGCTCCGTGAGAGGTTTTGAAAGTGTGACAGATCTCAGTCTCTAGTTCAGTGGTCACATTTCGAAGCTGGCGTGCGCACGACTCGTAAGAATGAAACCGAATGTACTTTTGCAATAGCAGGCATTTGTTGTGTTGTCATGGTGAGCATTTAAAACAACACAAACAAAGCGTGAATCCGGTTTGCTTTCCCATGCCTCGGATGACACTTTGCACATTGAAATGGAGAAGGAGAAGGCGAAAGAAGATGAAGAAGGAGCAATTTCCTAGAAATTTCAACTGCTACTTTGATTAAATGTGAAACAGTCAGGCAGCACTAATGAATTAAACACTGTTCGACTGCTCTTTCAGTTGAAATTTAACCTAAGGATTTGTAATAAGTTATCCTTGTTGCAAGCATTCCCTTTTACCGGGAATCATTTCGAAACAACTTGGTGATCTCATTTTAACTGATAAATCAATAGATGGTGAGAGAATCAGCTTTATCACCTGATTGGAATCACTAATAAGATTAGATCACTTGGCAGCTTCAACGGACATGCTGTGTGTATTATTTATACACAAATAGAGGTGTGTGTTTGTGTTTGACCTATGACAACAAGTGGAATGTTTTAACCAAGGGCTCAAATTGTCAACACCGTTTGCTATCATTTGTGACGGATAGCTGTAAAGATTGATGGAGAATTAAAATCATTTTGGTTGTCTTTTACGGTCATTCTTAACTCAACATGGTCACCTTACAAAGGGCTGTAACAAAACTGAATACAGTATGCTGGTTTATTTCATGTGCTTGTGTGCTGTGCTAATCCGATGCCGTGTCTTCTTACAAAAGGTTGTACGTTAATGGCAGGATCAGACGCTCGCGAGAAAGAATGGCTGATGAGGACCTCCTCCCTACTGTGTCCACGGAGCAGAAACCAGCGCCCCGTCCGTCCAAAAACACTCAGGTTTGACTCAGACTATACCAGGGTCACGTGGACTCCTCGTTAGGGAACCGAGACGGAGCACGTTGTCGCACATGTGGTGTGGCTATTTGGAGATGATGTGGATTCTCAGGGGCTTTCATAATAAGTGTCTCTCTTCAGATTTTAGCCAAATCTAAAGGAAAAATTATATAATGCATTAAAGGGTCCATGTTTTAAAAGTTCCATGTATTTCTTTTACAAGTGTGTGTGCGTGCACGCCCGTGCCCTGTGAAGGATTGGCACCCTGTCCAGGTGTCCCCCACCCACGTGCGCTCCTGGAATAGGCTTCAGGTCCACGCGGCCCTGTCCAGTTTAAGCAGTATAGAATATGAATGAGCGAGCTCTGGCCAAAACAAAAAAGAATAACAAGCAGTATTATTCATTTCTGCATGAATCCTGTCCCAAGATACTGATTAGATATGAGCGTACAAGTCCATGCACAGCACCACTTCACTCCGTTCTGAAGCTAGGGCTAACAATGGGATTTTATCTCATTACACACGCGCCCTGTGGAGGGTCTGCCCATATATTGAGTTGGATTGTTTATTGAACAGGAAAATAGCTAGACTATACCTGATCCATGATGTTTAAGTTTAAGCTACTGTTCTTTCCTGGTTTCCCTTTTTTTTCCTTTAGAAGAAAAAGAAGAAAGTGCATAAAATACCAGCAGAAGTGAACAATGAGCGAGTGACAGAGATGAGCAGAGGCAGACCCATGGCACATCATTTAGCTGAGCAAGGTAACACACAAACACTAAGACACAATCAGCCTTTGTGTTTAGTTGATGATTTGTATAAACTAACAATGCAGGGACTAAATCTGGTTTTTAAATGCCTGGTGTATTTCTCTAAGGTTTATCACCTATAAAATGGAATAGTAGCATTTTGGGGTGTTTTCACGTTAGGCACGATTGATTTGTACCGTGCCCAGGAATGACGGCTTCCCCACTTCCCACATTTTTTTTTGTTCTCCGTACTCTGGTACACTTACATATTTACACACTCTGATACAGCAGGTGGCAGTTTGCACCTACTTGCTTTGTGAAGAATGTCAAGTGCCTTCCTACTTGATCAGCTATGGCCATGTAGTTTAGAGGATGAGATCGATGTACATATTTCAGAGGAGATCAATGTCACCGATGACATCGTGTCTACACAGCGATCTTCTTCCGTGCTCAGGTGAACGATTGCGTTCTCGCTGATGAAAATAAACCAGACTTTCGGGTCAAGTGTTCTCGGGAACGATCCTGGAACCCTAATGTGAAAACGACCTTTAAAACACCCTGATGCTTACGATGTATAAACAAACACTTATGCACACGCATGTCGGCTGCGTATCTTGTTCACATCCTTAGAAACTAACGCGGCGTGTCCATACGTGCCCGCTAGATGCAATATGCATGTAAATGGTAGGGGCAGTGTAGTCAGCAGGCATGTCAAAAACAGCAGAAAGCTTTGAAGAGAAGTTCTGCAAAATTTCATTCACCTGTACGGTGTTTCTTTACCACTGCACGGTGCATGCTTGTCAAAACAGTTGGAAGTGTCAGCTTAGCTCCTTGTCGCTGCGTTTGTTTACTTTAGGCAAAATTGTCTGTTTGAATTCTCCCGGGTGGCACAGTGATGTAGTGGTGGTTAGCACTGTGGCCTCGCACCTACAGGGTCGAGGGTTCGATTCCCACCTCAGGTCTGTGGGCATAGAGTTTTTTCCCCATGCTTGGTGGGTTTGCTCTTGGTTTTAGCGTTCCCTGTAGTATGTGTGTTCCCCTGTGATGGATCGGTATTCTGTCCAGGGGTTACACCACACCTCGTTCCCCAAGTCTCCTGGGATAGACTCCAGGCCTTGTATACAGGATGTATAGAAAATGAGATGACGTTAATTCTCCGGTGTGCCCCCTACTGGAATGTTCTAGCTAAGTACAGTTTGTGAACAAATGCATTTACAGCGTAGGCACCCGTGCGCCAAAGTCATTAAAATGACAACATAAGCTCGGTGTCAACTTTGCAATTTCTAACTGACCTTCCATGGGTTTCTGCCACACTGTGTGACAGTTTTGTGATAGTTTGTGTTTCTCCTTTCGTGGACTTTTGGTTGGTATCTCATACTAAATTGTTTTTCCTTCACAGTTTTAATTATGCAAAGTGGAAAGGAAATGTTGTTGCCACCCCTACTCTAAAGTTAGCTCCCTACTAGCTAAATTGTTTGTCATTATTTTAATCCTTTATACTTACATGTTTCTTTGTAACTGGGCTTGTAACACTTTAAAAGGTAAAAAAAAAAAACAGTTTATTGTTCTTTCACCTTACATCAAAATTTTTAGTTATGGAGTTGTTGTGTTAGGAAAGATGTTTTATAATTATCCACTGTAGAACTGTCTTTAGAGCAAAAAAAAAATAAATAGAAAAACTACTGGTAATTGGTGTATGGGGTAATTTTCCCATGTGGTGGGATGTTTGCATTGTGATAGTCGTGGCCTTCTTTGTGATTCATATGCATTCCACCCTAATCATGTATTCTTTTTCTATGCGCAAGCAGTGTGTGTTATCCTCAGTCATAGTGTTCTGTGGTGTTCATCTCTATTACTAATTACAATCCGTGTTACCATATTATAAATATCTCACTTTATTTTAGTGAATAGTACCATTCTTTAGTGCTGTGTTTGCATGTAGGCCATACTTTTGTACGTTTTGACTTTGTGCATCCCGATCCCTAGAGTCCTCCGTAGCCGCTGCCACTTTGTCCTCATCCCTAAGCCAGCGACTCCCTTTCCCAGCATTCCCTGTGCGGGTGACTCTTCCCCCTCTGGCCCCTGTGCAGGCTGCCGGCCCCCCGGCTGAGTACCACTCTGATTCTGCAGAGTCTTTGGAGGAGATCCCTGTAGCCCTGGCACGCCTGGGCACCGCCACGCCGGCACGGGCGCCCATCACTACAGTCGTCAGCCAGTCCTCTGCTACACAGCGTGTTTTGCTCCAGCCATTACAGTCTCCGCAGCCCGGGACTAAAAAGAAGGCTGCGTCTCGCAAAGCTGCGGAAGAGAGATTCGAAATGGCATCCCATAATCCTTTTGTGTCCGTCATTAGAAGAAGCGAAGAGACTACTTTAACTCTCGACGGAGCCAGAGCACAGGACGGACTCGGTTATGTGGGAAAACGCAAGCACACGAGCAAGAAAAGAGGCACAGAGGAGGCAAGACTCCACACACCGCTCGCGTAGGAGTACAACAAGGCTCGCTAAACTTCCCAGAGATAAGCTGCATCATAAAATTACAAATCCAGTGGCACTACAATCTCAGTAGCAAAAAAAAAGAAAAAGAAAGAAACTCAGTTCACCTATGCAACCAACACTGAGTTTAGGATTTTGAACTTCAAATATATTCCGTTTCATTTATTTCACTGCTTTTTGCTAATCATTGCTTTCATTGCATTGCACAATTGTATTTGTACTTTTTTATTTATCATTACAAAACTATTAATTCATATTGAATGCCAAAGCTCATGTATTGTGTACAGTCTATAGCAGATTGAAATATCTGTTGACTGTTGCTATAAACATTTTTATTTTTAAATTCTTTTCATAAATCCTGTATGTTTAGTTAGAATTCTGTCATTGAATTTTGGTTGTTTTTTACAGTGGCACATTTTCTCAATTATGACTCACTTATACTTAATGTTAAATGTTTAATGTTTCTTATACTGAACTGTCACCCATTCCTTAAAGCAGTAGCCAAGTCCTAAATAAAACGCCAAGCCCTACGGTTCTCCTTTCGGCCACACTGATGGCTACGAAATATTTGTAGAGATCCTTAAAACCGCATTACCTTCCAGTTCTGACTCAGCGTTCAGCGATACCACCCGAGGGTCTGCACAGTTATTACTCACTCAGGCTCTTGTGCCCAAACATTTCCTGTTAATTAAGATCAGACTTATCGTTTTAAATCATGTGCGCGCTTCACTAAAGAATAATTTTTTTTCGGGATTTGTTTCACGAAGCTGTTATTCGAGCTCTGTTTGACAAGTCTATTAACTAATAAAATTTAAGACGGCCTCTGCTTTTTTTTTTTTAACAATCCCACATGCACACGCGAAACGCTTAATCAGTCCCACCATTTCGCGCTTTTATTATTCCTGTTTGATCCTGGCCGTAATATTTCCTAATAAAACGAGCTAACTGTGTTTTTTAAGCTGTAAACATATTAGTGATCAAACCGCTGTGACACTTAGTGAGGTTTTTACTGATGAATGAATATATAAATCAACACAGTGAACACCTTGCACAGTGGACGATGCGACCATGTTAAGTATTTTGATCTTTCTTTATATATTTTTTTGTGTGTGAGGAACTTTACCCGGCAAGTGTGGCATTTGGGACCGGGGACTAACTATGGCTACGTTCACGTTAAAGTCTCATTGTTCAATTTTTTGATCGGATCGGATTTGCATGTTATGACAGTTCACATTCATAATTGCAAATTAATTTATCTGACTTTAATGAGGACGAATCTGTCCACTGATACAGGATGCAGCGCCCATCAATGCGTCTTGAAATCTGATATGCCGTACCAGTCAAAGGTTTTAGACACAAGGTTCTAGACATTAGTTTCTACATTCTAGAATAATACTGGATGGTCACAAACCTATGAAAAATAACATATAGGATTATGTGATTAAGTAACAACAATGGTCAGTTGTTCTGTAATAGTTCTTGCAAGAAGAATATTGTTAAACCCATCAAGCACCATGATGAAATGAGCGCGCAGTATTCCAGGACCTATGAAGAGCATTCTAGCAAAACAAGACCAAAACTTACCTCTGCTGCAGAAGAGAAGTTAATTTAGAGTTACCAGTCTCAGAAATCACCAATTAGCAAACAGCACCTCAATATGAACTGTTCGAAAGAGATTATTGCATATTTTAAGTGGCTTCAGTACTGTTTTACAATGTAGAAAGAAATAATCAGGAAACATCGTGGATTCAGAAGGTGTGTCTAAACTTTTGACTGGTTGTGCAAATCTGATTTAGGACCAAATGACTCCGATCCGATCTGAAAAACATCAGATTAGTGCGTTCAGACAGCTAAAAAAAATCTGATCTGTTTCAAATTAGGATAAAAAATTTCATTTGAGTCACTACAGGCTTATAGTGTAAATGTACTCTTATTTCTTCCTATGCCTTTTCTTGTATGGTAATTTGATGCAGTATTTTCTTTTGTAAGCTTCACAGTCACTATATATTTTCTATGGATTAATACTAAGGGGGAAAAAAAATAAATTGTTGTTTTGTGTCATATTATGTCCTGACAATACTAATGGATAGATCAGGCCAGTTTTTAGATAATTTCTGATAATCACAAAAGGCATCTTGTTTTGGACTGACCTTAAATTTCACTGCATTATCCGGTGAGTTGGAGAGAGTAAAAGTGAACCCACAGTCTACTCACAGTTCAGATGGAGCTGCCCTGATTTACATGCAAATACACAGACATGCAAGAAGTAAACAGACACCCACATTTTTACAATGAAATGTATGTAGTAAACTTAACATTTTTGAGTAAGTAAGGTTTCCTCGCCCAGGTTGTTTTTACTCACTCACTCACTCATCTTCTATACTTATTTATCGTGTATTCAGGGTCGTGGGGACCTGAAGCCTATCCCAGGAGGCTTAGGGCACGAGGCAGGGTACACCCTGGACAGGGTGCCAATCCATCGCAGGGCACACACATTGGGAAGGCCAATTAACTTAACCTGCATATCTTTGCACTGTGGGAGGAAACCGGAGTATCCGGAGGAAACCCACCAAGCACAGGGAGAACATGCAAACCCCATGCACATAGAGACGGGAATTAAGCCTGGCCGGGAATCAAACCGGACCCTGGAGGTGCAAGGCGACAGTGCTAACCACTACACCACCGTGCTGCCTAGGTTGTTTTTAAAATATCTTAAAAACACAATTAATTTCTTTAAACTGCACTATAATTCTGACTAACAATAGTCTAGCTGTTTGAATAAACAATTAGTTGTCATAGTAATGGCAACAAATTTTGTCACATTGGGGTCAGTAACCATTCTATAAATGAACATCGGTTTGAGTAAACCAATCAATGATCGATTTTAGTCAATAATGGTTTTAACCAAACAGTACACTCGTTGTACTTCCTGGAAAAAAATCAATCCCACCACCATTCATTATTACTTCACCCAGACTACATTAGACATACTGTATGTACATCAACTAGGATTACTTGCATAAGACTGTGACTAAATTTATTAACGTTACAAACATGACACAGCTGTCAAAGCTGAGTTTCTTTGTATGTCAACTAGTATTTATCATTGTACACATATTCCTTATGAAGAGAGTTTGAAGAGAGTGATATTTTACATATCACTCTCTTCAAATCAAAGTACAACCCATATCATGGAGCATCATTTTTTTTTCCAGGAAAATGATATAAAAGGACACTTTGACATACAGTACATCATCCGCTATTTTATACAAGTGTATTGTGAGCATTATCGGCATTATATGCATGCATGTTCCTCAGACTTTATGCATGCTTCCGTTACACAGCAGTTGCCAGGTATGTAAAAAAACAAAAAAAACATGCAGTATAAAGTGCTTTATAAATTTATACGATTAAAGTCAGTGGACATTTTTCATAATTAATTACTTGAAATGCACAGGAAATCAACCGATTGTCGACTATTTTACGATCAAAAGTGCATACTATTTACTACTTGCATATCTGTGTATATTAAACATGCTCGATACTGACAGATCAACATCTCATCCTCTGTTGTTGGAGGATATACTGAATATCTTGCGTGAATGCACAGAGTATGGACTGGTATCGAAGTGTGTGGCAATGGGCGAAAGATGTAATGTATGGGTTTTTATTCCTGTAGGTGGATCAAGTGCAAACACCTGTGAAATCTCTTGTATCTGGGTTCTTTAACATTTTTAACAATCTGTTACTTTTGCCCAGGCATAAAGATTTTTTTTTTCTTTTTTTGTGAAATCTGCTGTCTTGTACAGCACATTAAACACCTTTTTTTAATACAATTCCTGTATTCTATCTCATGCTTCCTGAAGCTTATTCTAACCTCAGATGGTCAGTGTTCTACCCAGCATGCCTGCACATGACAAATCAGAAGCTTGTCGTATATAATAGTCCCACATGTGGTCAGATTCCTGAATGCTTCCACTGAGGTAAGCACACATGGTGTGGGAGTACTTTAAAACATCTGTCCCTCCCAAGTGGTGTCCATGGCAACATGAAAATACACTCGTCCAGAAATGTGGGTGCATGGCAGGTTAATGGGAAACAAGCAAGGGTGGATGTAAAACCTTATTCATCCTGTAAGCTGCTATTGGGTTTGTTCTCATGGCTTGAAACAAAACTGTTGCGGCCAGTCAGGTTTCCAGAACGGAGTAATGAAGCCGGAATTAGCTTTTAGCCCGATGTTACGGTTACATGACTCCTGAGGCAGCTTACATGAATAGAGTTCAGCTCTTTTGGTGGGGCTGCTTCCGTTTAGGGTAATTACCTTCATATTGGACGAATCACATCGTAATCAGAACTCTTGGTACATTTAATCATTGCAACTCGTTCCATTTTTACAGTTGTTTTTGTAGCCTGTATTGCTTATGAATTCTTGAGTAGGTTGTGGATTTTATACCTTGACTTGGATGCATTGTTTTATCTTTTTGAGATGGTCAAAAAGGTGACCATGAAGGAAAAAGAAGAGAATAACTAAAATATGTGTGTATATATATATCCAGTATATGCATATACAAAGCATGTGCACACACACAATCATTTGTATTTTGTAGATGCATTACGGTCATACAGTCATTTCTGTGTCCTCTGTATTTACCACATTGATTTGTTCTGTTGAGTCATGTGCATAGCCACGCCCATCTCTAGGGCAAAAGAGCTGTCTGCTGTGACATAATTTGGCTCATAACTGCTCATAACGTCCCTTCTACTCAACATTTTGATTTAATTTATGGCGCAGGTTTAACTTCAGGCAAATACTGAACTACTGCCAAAGTTTCATTAAATTCTGCCCAGCCAGTCATACGTCACTGCATGATGCTGTGACCAACTCGGCTGGACAGACATACAGACAGACAGAAATTTTTCTGATACTGGTTACTGGGTCCTCCAAGGTATGTACGTGACATGAAGATATCATTGAAAGAGCGAGTTGTGACCAATGTACTGACAAAACCTCTTTTATTTATATAGATTAAGAGATTATTATTTTGTGGAAAGATTCCTTTATGACCACATTAACGTTTGAGGTTATAAAAATTAAATGAATAGTATCAGAAGAGTTTCTGTTAGTTTCTTTTCTTTTTTAAAGGATTTAGTTTGTATTCATCCTAATATTAAGTAGGTGATTTCCCCCCCATAATTTGAGTCATAAGATTGCTTTATGAGAATTACTATTATTGCTATTTTTTTTTTAACTATTTACGCATACCTTTTTTTTCCCTGAAGGGTGCTAATAGTATTCGTGATTATTATAGCATATAGTATTAAGTATAATTAAATGTGATAGTTAAAATGTTCCTTAGACAAGCACAAACTTTTCCAAACCATCTTTGGGCGACATTGAGACTTCACGCTGACTTAATGTTCCACCCTTAAAAACGGCCATCAGTCGCGAGTGATGAGTGTTGAGTGTTACACCTGTCTTGCGCTGAATGGTATGCCTTAAAATGCCTTCATTGCCCTAGGTCATAGGGTTTATCTCTAGTCTGACAGGTGCTATGCTAGTATTTACACGCATTCTAGATTCTGCAGCGGTGCTGAAGCTCAAAAACAGGTCTGACGACAGACATCCTTTACACTCCTATATTAAAGCCCAAATATATCCGTAGTAACAGGTGATTGCTATCGGATTGCCATTTATGGATAAACACTGCTGTAAACATTACTCTATTTATACAAGGCCTTATGGCTGCTCAAATGCATTTCCTGACTTTTCAGAAACTGAGCCAACATTGGTTACCCTTGTTTCCTTATGATCAGATTAGCTTTCCTTGCAATTAAAGACATTTGGCATGAAGCTGATGGATCGAGTTCTCAAGCCGAGCTGTAAAATCAGTTATAGACGCCCGTCCATATAAAGTACCCATCAATCCAGATGGTTATGTCTGAAAATATCAATGTCTCGGTTTCCACAAATCCATTTGGACCATTTTGGTAATTAAACACTGAGCTGTTTTAGTGCTTCACAAAGGATTTAGGGTATGTTGCACATTCCGTCTTTCGCTCTCTCCCTCTTCCCTCTGGTTGCTGTTTATACGAGTGTATTGTGTTGTTGGGACAGATAGTTTATTCTGGCAGTGTCCATCTTGCCCATCTCGCATGGTCACCCCTCGTAGCCATGGCACCGAAACATGACGACATCATAACATTGTCTGACACGTTGTCTCTGCCAGAGGGAGGAACACGCTGACATTGAAAGGGAGTTTCAGGACCTGTGCAGTAGCTCTATTACTGGCATATGGTGAAGCCTGAGCTGGGGATTATGACAACTCTGAGGCTCAGCGTCGGCTGAAGGCAGGCGTCTACTCGTTTGGTGTGATTTATAGCAGGCATCAGTGGGTCTGGCTGGACTTTGTTGACTGATGTTTATTCCCAGAATTAAATGGGTTTCGATACACCTCTCGGAGACTCTGAACCATGGACTAAGAGAGAGAGAGTCTTGTTTCACCAATTAATTATTGTGAGGTCATTTGGCTTTCAGCGAGCTTCGTGTGGCTTGCCAAGAGTAGGCATCGGCCAACTTTATATTGAGGCTCTGTACTACAGAGTCTGTTTTGGTTTCTGTTTTTACTTTCAAATCTGAAATTTTGTCGGTTCTGAATTCAGTCCCATCTTGTCCTGGGTCGTAAATTAACGTGTCACTCTTTACATTCTCAACACTTACTATTCTTGACCCTTCAAGCGTTCACTAAAGGAAAAACTGAAAGCCTTTTTCCTCGGATAGCAGGAGTCTAGTTTCTTATTCTAGGTTCCTATTCCAAGTTCCTAGTCTTGTTCCAGTTCCAGTTACAATCTTTTTCTTTTCAATCTCTTAAATCAACATCAGGTTTGATGCATCAGTGTGAAGGGCAGGTCATAACATGAATCTGATGCCAGATAGCAGATTTGTCAATCATATGCGAGTCCTTTGAAAAATATGGAAAAGTAGCTTCCTGTTGGACAATTAAAATCAGCATGAGTACTGCTAAAATAATAAATAAAACAGCTTCCTTATTCAGAACAAAAAAGAAATAAAAATGCAGCACTTCTACTTTCTTACTCCAAACAGCTATAAAGGCAAGAGATCGCTTTTTGTTTTCTGACGTCTATAACAACAGTACAATATGGCGGCACGGTAGCTTAGTGGTTCCTTGTTTCACTATTCCATTATTTGTGAATGTTGACCGGAGGTCCTACCACTGTTATAAAAATGGGAATACATACAATGGTCACCATTCGCCTCCACAGTTCCTAGTTGGACTACAGAGGTTCCTAGATGGATGGATGGATGATTAATAATGGATATGCAGGCTCAATGTACATCTTTCGTCCAGGGAAAAACAAACAAACACACACACACACACACACACACACACACACACACACACACACACCCACACACACACATAGATATGACCTGCAACATGTTACCAGTTGAATCATCAAATTCTATTGCCATATTTAATATTTCAATTGCCAATGAAATCTTCCCTGATTATCCAGGTATGAGTTTATGATGTGTTCAAGAGAAACTGATAAAATGTCAAGTACAGGCAATCATGTTGCTTTTATGCGCACTTTACTAAGCAAATAGCAAAGCGACCATATATTGTAAGTTCAACTTTCAATACAGTCCCAAACCTAAAATCTTATTTTTAATTATTGATTATTATTAATTATCGTTTATTATTATTAAGTTTAGAGACTGGCATAGGGTGTATGCAGCCCCATAGCGCTGGATTATACAAAAGGGTGTTGGCTGTTAACTGGGACTGATGTAATGTGTGAAAACCTCTAGTCATTTTGCTGTCAGTCTCCCTTTCATATTCTTCAAATGCGATGATGTCATTGCCAATCTGCCAATCCCCATGTTAAACGAGATTCTCTTAAACAAGTAGGAGTGTGAGAGAGGACATGGACGTAACAAGACCACCCTTTAAAGTAGCATGTAAAATGGAACAATAGAGAGAACTGACCCTAGAAACAATGGCGATGTCAACAATACAGGAACTTCATAATTTATTACATATGTTTTTTTTATCCTGACTCGGACTATGTCTTGAAAAAGACAACACATACACACAACTGCACACACATACAATATATATATGCTAGTACAGTATGTCATTTAATTTTGGAGGAATATTTCCCAAATAAATCCCTGAGCTTATCAAAATCTCCCTCTGTTTACATCCATGTTGCCATAGAAACCTCCTCCATCTGCCTTTCCTCAAACAGGCTTGGTCGGCAGGAGTTGTCCCCATGGCAACGGCTGTGTGAAAAACAAAGGGCTGAAATCATACACGCAATTTTGTGATGCCATATTGTGACCCTTTGGTCTTTAACTCACCCTCCAGCCCACTACTCATCAAAACACAGCTGTGTTATGGACACAAGTGCCTGCCCCGGAGCAACAGTAGGAGGGAACGGGGAACGATTTTTCCGCTGACCTGCTTCCGCCTCAGCTCTGTTGGCCTTTACATACACCCGCACACACACACACACACACACTGTGTCTCCCGTGTGCACATGAGCCATCCTGGTGGCTCAAGCCGAACTTTCGGACTGGTGGGATGCACTACTTAATACATTTCAGCTACAGGTCCAAGCATTCAGCTCCTCTACTCTAGAGTTGACATCTGTTTCCGTTTAGACACGGAGTCCTAATTTCTCACACGCCTTTCGATGAGCTAATGAGTGTCCGTTAATATTCCCACAAGGTCAGGAGAGAGTGGGAGCTGGAAAGGAAAGCAGATTAAATGCTGGCTAAAGGATGTTGAACACAAGATCGACTCATCAATCATGACCATTATGGTCAACCACTTCCTCGCTCGGACATGAAGGATCTATGTAGCAGCAATTCGGCATGAAGACACACAGAAAAGTTATAGCTGCAGCAGAAGTTCTGAATCAGAAAAAATAAAAAAACGGAAAAGATACAAATAAAGTAAAAATGTTAAATTATGAACTTACTACATAGCAAATGTATGACCATTAAGCTCACTTCTAGATTTGTTTACTAATTTAGTCTTTTTTTATTTGCATAATTTACGTTAAACTAATAATTAATAATCTTTTATTATTTATTTGAGAGAAATTAATTTGCAGAATCTAATTATTTTATGAAAAAGTTTTACGAAAGTTTATTAACTCCTTCATTTCAACAAAAATCATTAGTTAATGTTTGGAATAAATTCTCTGCTAGGACTTAGTCACCCATGCCTCACCCTTATAACTGCCTCGGAGTGTGAGAGAGCGAAAATTCTTTTCAAACTGTAGTTTTTTCAAGTGTAAGAAAATCTTTGTGTGTGTGGGTGTGGGAGGGTGTGTGTGCGCGAATACATGCATGCTTTTTTTTAATTGCAAGAAGGCATTACGTACAGTATTTATCAGGTTTTCAGTTAAAGCAAATGGTGCCATTATGAGTAGTGTATCAGTACATGTGTACTGTATGTGTAGCTGCAAAATGAAAAACATTCTCTTAAATGTCTCTAAATCATTTCACATTTTAAGTGGTCATTTAACTCAAACTTTTACATACCATATAAAATGTAACCTTTTCTATGATCGGTGTTCGAGTCAAACCGGAATTCAAATGATGTACAGAATAACAGATCAAAGTCCCTTTATTTTTCTATATAATCCCCTCCTACACTAATGCACTCATCCCAGCATTTCACTAGTTACTGGATACCATTAAGGCAGAAATGTTTTCTGATCAGACTTCCTGGTTCACGTCTGAAATGCTGGCCTCCCAGGAACTCCTTTAATGGCCCAAGTATGTAAGAATGGCTTGGAGCGGTGTGTCAGGACTGTACAGGGAATGTGGAAATAATTCTCAGATGAGTTTCTGTGTTTGTGAATGTCTTTTCTACAAACTGGGAACAAGTTATTCATCAGTTTTCAAGGATCAGGATGTTCCACTCGCTGACTGTTCATGGGAACGGGTCCGAGTCACCTTGGCGAGATCATCATTCACAGCATTCCTTAAAACATTTGGACCATTCAGATGTTTTACTCTCATCACCATACTGTGCTAAGGTCTTTCTTAAATGTTAACTTTGAGTCATGTAAAAATGTAACTTTTGTGACTCATATTCGATCACTCATTGTAGTACATCACTGTTCTGATCAAAGTGCCAGTTTTACCCAGTTTAATCTTTGTAGAAAGATAGTCTAAGCAATATTTATAAAAAAGTAGCAAAACATTTTGGTAAAATATATATATAATTAATAATGGATAACATGCAGGCTCAATGTACATCTTACATCCAGGGAAACACACACATATACAGCATATACTGTATATGACCTGCACCACGTCAACAGTTGCCATATTTAATATTGTAATCAGCAATGGAATCTTCCCTGATTATCCAGGTATGATCCTAGAGTTTATTATGTGTACAAGAGAAACTGATAAAATGTCAAGTACAGGCAATCATGTTGCTTTTATGCACATTTACTAAGCATATACAGTAGCAAAGCGACCAAGTACAAGTTCAAGTTTAAATACAGTTCTTAACCAACAGTAGCATTACTCTCTTATTTTCAATTATTAATTATTATTAATTATCATCATTTGATATTAAGTTTTTTTTAAAGTTATTTATTATTAAGTTACAAAAAAGTAATAAAATATTTTGGTAAAATATATTTTCAGCATGTTGACGTGACAAACTATTTTTCTGGCTTCTAGCTAGAATTCATCCAACCTGACATCAAGTCACATTTATTTAAATTTGTAGGCTTAAAAAAAAACCCAAGAGGAAGTAGTTCTTGCGGTACAGAATGCCCTGTCTTAACAAGTCATGTTTGCAATGTGAGTCTTGGTCCTATTACTGAATAAAGTATCTAAAACTGGAAAAGTCACTTTATTCATTCTGTTTAAATATGTTACTTTACCACTCCACTCCGATTATAGATTCATGTGGTATTGCTGAAGGGTATACATCAAACTTACTCACAACAATGAAAGACAGACAAAAAAAAAGGAGATGATATTATAATATAACATAATATAGTCGGCAATACAATACATCACACACCCTGCTTTTTATTTCAAGGAAGTTCAAAAGTGCGCTGACATTTTTAACCGACTTTTGAAGAATAGACCAAATCCTCGTTAATCACAATATGCCACTGAGTGAGTGTTCAATCACTCTTTGACATGTTTTTCAAATGCCAAGCACAAGGGCAAAGACGGCATTTTACTTCTGCTTCCTTCAAAGCATCTCTCTGGGCCGAGTTTGATAGTATAACAAAGCGTAGCCATGGCAACATAAACACACTTTCTAAACATGTCAGTCATGAAGAGGTCATTCCAGAGCATGGCATCAGAACAGCCATACATGTCTACAGTTCACAATGAAATGCAGTACAACCAGGAAGTGGAGTCTAGGTTCAAAGGCCATATCTATATACCTTTTAAATGTTGTTTTACGAAGGAAAAGAACACAACACAGGGTATAAAACTGTGTAGCACAGTGTGGCAGAATGGGTATGACCTTTAACACACACATTGGTAGTTAATATCCCACTCTTTACAACAGTGATATAGTGTATCCATGTAACAGTCAATAATGTAAAAATAAATAAATAAATAAATAAAATCCTGTATTGACAAAAGAATCAAAAATCATATTTATGGAATTAAACACTTGGAAGAGTTGGCTCGGACTAGAAGATATGAGAGGTGAGCTGCTCATTCTGTTTATCTTAATATGTGCTTAGCTGCATTGTAATATTTTCATTATTGGAACTATGACCAAAATTTGTGTATGTAGACATGTTGGGGGTCTTTTTATTGAAAAGGTTACATTTTATTTTATTTCTGATCAAAAGAACGAAATGAACTAAATGACTCAAAAAAAAGAGTCGTTCATTTTGATGAACGAGATTCAAAGAACCAAGTCACTAAAATGATTCAAACTTCTCATCACTAGTGTGTGTGTGTGTGTGTGTGTGTGTGTGTGTGTGTGTGTGTGTGTGTGTGGAATAGGCGATAGAATAGTCACCTGGGGTAGGCTCCAGGCCCCCTGCGACACTGAATACAGGATTAAGCGGTATAAATGATGTGTGAGAGAGTGATTGATGTTTTCAGAAAAACACCATATCAGCAGCAGCAAATCTTGGAAAACAGATCAACAGGGCTTTTCAATAATTGTTCAATAAATCATCTTGTAAAGAAAATAATTTTAAATAACCCCTCTTTATTACCCATGTATTATTAGTTTTCAATTTTGGACCATCATTGATGTAAGTCCCTGGGGCAGTGGTGGCTCATTACATTGAGGTTTTGGGTTGCTGATTGGAGGGTCGATGATTTGCCACTTTTGAGTCCCTGGGCAACACACTTAAGCCTACAGGAAGGGCGTTTGGTGATCTTGTGGATCAACTGATTTGAGGTCATGACTCCTAGGATAAAAGAAATAAACCAAAAACAAATTATACAAGTCTTTCTGAACGAGCTGCTGCAGAAATAATAAATAGATTGGAGTAAGCTCGTTTATAATCCCTAGAAGTATTGTCAGAGCTGCTGACAAATCTGAATGGGGAATTCAACAGCAACCATGGACTGTGTGCGTGCAGTGGAAATGTATATAAAGATGGTTATGAAGTAGGTGGAGCATCAGGCATGGGAAAATGTCATATTAATATTAAATGGTCATGTTATTGTCCTGTCCTATTTAAACTTACAATAGCTACCATTAAAGAATAAAGACTTTAGGATGTGTCTAACCTGACAGAACAAATTATTAATGATGTTATAGAGCTTTATCCAGCTTCAAAAAGGTGTAAAAACTAAAATCAGGTAAGTGGATCAGTGACGTTTTGTGTTCAGTGTGACAAATTCTCGTCTGTTGAGTCTCCTTCAAACAAGTCATGTACAGATGTATTTATGTATTTAATAATAATAATAATAATAATAATAATCATTATCAGAACTATCACCATAATATTAATTTTTATATATTTTTAATATCATATAATTAATATAATATAATATATATATTTATTTAATATAAATTATGCCCTAAATATTTGTTGAGTGTGAGGAATTTTGAGTTTTCCTTTAATTATACCATAACACTAATTAAAAAACTTAAACCAGGCAGTTGTGGTGCAGGTTAGGCCAACATCGCAGCTTAGGCAGCGTCATCATCATCATACTGTGAGCATGTTACAGGCGCTCCTCTGTGACTGTTACAGCAGGTAGCGTCGTCTATGGTGAAAACTCAGCTACTGAACCCCCAGATCAGACTGCGGATCGTCTACAGCGAAGATCATACAACAGTCAGAAGTAGGGGCTACCGAAATATTGGAGCAGCGTGAGGAGCGGGAGCGAGTTGACTACACACTCATTTCTCGGGTAATTGTAGCACACAGCAGCCAGTATCTGCACATGGGTGAAGCCACGTATAACATTGGAGCAGTGTACGCAGCAGCAACGAGTTGACCGCACACCTGCTGCCACATTTACAGGCACTGGTAGCATGCAGGCATCAGGTGGGTGGTTCCGCAGGATGCTTAGCAAAACTAAGTAGATAATCTGTATATATAAAATAAAACAGAAATTCTCTTTTGCCTGCTGCTACCGGCTAGCGTTTGGGTGGCCGGCGTAGCAGGGGCGGGTGAGATAGTTACATCAGGAAAGGCATCTGGCATAAAACTTGTACCAAGTTGTTGCGCTCTCGATGGGAGCAGCCGAAGGACTAACTTAAAAAAAACAGTAATTCTGTTCGGCCTACCGCCGTTGGCCGGTGTAGTATTGGTTGGTGTGGGGAGAGTCGTCAAAAAAAAAACAGCAGACAGCATCATCATCACCTTTTACATCATGAGGTAATAATATATCTACCGAAACATTGGACCAGCGTGAGGAGCGGCAGCGGGTTGACAGCACGCTCCATTTCCCATATATAAAAAGATATATTATGACCTCATCAAAACAAAAGTTGATGATTATGCTGCCACTCTCTCGTGGGTCGACAGGGTTTTCGTCTTGACATATTTCCAACTGAGGCAAGCGTTGAGTTCATCAGTTGGTGTTCTTAGTGGAATAACAGGTAGAGTTTGAGGAAAGTCTCCTGCGAGCAGACCACATCTTCTTCCGTTATTCTTTCAGCATTTCAGAGTTCACGTATCGTTTGGTGAGTCCCATTTTCGACCTTAAACTGGCTAGATATCTCTGAGCTCATCTTCACATGAATAGTCCTTATGCTCCAAAAGTCTTTCATCTAGGGGTCGGCAACCTGCGGCTCCAAATCTGCTTTTGGCTTCGTCTGTCTTTTTTAAAGTAATCATGAATTTGAAGATTATGGTGATCTTGTAACATTAAAATAAAATGTGTTTAATTTTATTTCGCCTAAAATATGCATCACAACCGCCGATGTGCGACACCTGCCGGCACGCGATTTATTGCGCTTTTTGAGTCCTAGTTTTTATTCAGGGTGACTGCTGACTGCACGCAATAAAAGGATAACGGCTGACAGCATGTTTGGTTTGCTGCAGGTGGATAATTTAAATTTGGTTTTATTTCATGAATACGAGGAGGACTCAAATAGACATTGAGTATTTTATTTAAAAATAACCTTCAACCCAGTGTCTTTTTTTGTTTGTTTTGAGGTTCAAAATGTTTTTGTTGCATGCAGAAATAAAATTTCACACTATATATATATAGCATAAAGGTAAAAAAACGATAAAAGGTAAAAAGCATAAAGGTAAAAAACTATATTTTCTTTTCTGTGGGAAACGGCTCCAAATGGCTCTTCGAGGTTGCCGGCCCCTTTTTTTTACCCCAATTAAACAGGTTTCCTTCAATTACCATCATGTGCATTTTAATTCGCAATCCCTCTTTCCACCTAACGGTGATCTAATAATCAAATGATAAAGATATATTATTACCTCACAGAATGACATAAAAGATGATGCTGCCTACTGTCGTCGAGAAACGCCTGCAACACACTCATAGTACGACATAGAATTTGATGATGACGTAAAAGACACACCTGTGAAGGAACAAACCTGGAACCTGTGATGTGTAAACACCAGGCAAACAGAATTTCTGCTTTATATATAAACATGTACAATATATGCAAACACTTCTCGGGACCGGCTTTTTGCTTTCACTAAGAGGCCATTACATAGCATGTCTAGACCACTGGACTGACTATCCATCTATCTAGTCCAGTGGTGTAGACATACTGCTATGGGACTCCTGAAATGCATGGCCTATTAGTAAAAGTTGGCACACTGTAGATGTCGCATTTCCAGCACCCAGAATTGTCCTTGACATCTGAAAAACCATCCTGCATGCTTTTCTTGTTTGGGTTGAAAAGGTTTGAGGATTGCCTGTGCTGCTAGGCAATAGAAATCTTACATTCCATAGCGTTTCTGAGAAATATGTAAAAGTCATTTATAAGGATGTCTGCGTATATACTGTAGTTTGTTTTTCTTCTTCACATGCACTGTTCAATTTCTCTCTCTCTCTCTCTCTCTCTCTCTCTCTCTCTCTCTCTCTCTCTCTCTCTCTCTCTCTCTCTCTCTCACAAA
>JAQMYL010000023.1:6034285-6051490 GCA_030014365.1 Clarias pachynema | reverse complement strand
CTCTCTCTCTCTCTCTCTCTCTCTCTCTCTCTCTCTCTCTCTCTCTCTCTCTCTCTCTCACACACACACACACACACTACAGTTTTGCAGTGGCATGTGGTTCTGGTGTCCGTATCACTTTGTCCCAGACACAGTAATAGAATATGGTTAGGGGAGTGGATTGCGACCGATCACATCATTAAGACCCAACTTTCAATGGCAACATAACAAACAAAGCTGTATCACATAGCGCTGTTAGTTTCTGACTGGTCTACTTACAGTCATGTATACCAGGCCACTTTGCTTTTACTATATATGTGACATCTTTTTATGTGATAGAGTGACTGTTTGGGGAAACTGAAACATTTTTGCGAACCATCCCTTTACGGAGCGTAATCTTTGCAGGACGATATCCCAGGCAAGAGATTAACGCAAGAGAAAATGTATCACAATGAGTGTTTGTACTTATAAACACACCCATTAGTGTTTTTGTACAGCTTGAACTGTATCCATGCAAATATTTATGATGGGAAGACTGGAGATCAGATAGGTGGCGTGGCGTATCAGGTTGTTTAACATTCCAACCCAGATCAACTCCGATACCGGAAAATTACAACTCATTTTTACAAAGTATCTGCATTGTCGTTTTAAAGGAAATATCACCAGGAATCAGGCTCGCAAATTCAGACCAGCCCACATGTTGTAGTTTGAATGAAAAAGTTACTATGGTTACAGTTCAGTTTAAGAACGGGGTTATGGTTTATACCTTTTGACATGACTTTATGTTAAATGGAACCACAAATCAGACTTAATACCTCGTTCAGATTTGGACACATCCTTAAAGAGGTTTGGGCAAGAAACAGCACTCTGTGTTTGTGTCTCTCCCATGGGCTTGTCGCAGACTCACCAAACCTTTCGACCGAAAAGCTCTAAATAATTAAACGATCAATACAGTAAAAGCTGTCCATGAAATTCTGATGGTTTACATTACTATTATTCCTTTCTATGCAGGAAGGGAAAATAAGTAATTTCTAGGGGAAAAACAAGAAGGAAAATGAGAAGCAGAAGAAAAATCTGTGAAGTGCTGTGAAATCCAGGGTTTGTTTAATACTTTGCAGCCCATTAACCAGTAGGAACAAGTCCAGCCTGGTTTCCCTGTGCCTCCTTAATTTGAACCCGGCGATAATTAAAAATATATTTCTGAATGACATCAGACAGTGCTAGATCATATTTGGCACACTCTGGGTTATTACAAAGTCTCGTACCCGTCTGTTTATTCATCCCATCCAGAGAAAATGGAGGTGGTAGGGTGGGCAATGCTGGAAATTGTAATGCCATTGCAGCAGACAGCATGCAGAGAGAGAGAGAGAGAGAGAGAGAGAGAGAGAGAGAAATAGAGGAAGGCTAGAAATTTAAGGATGAAGCAGAACTTTAACCCTTTAACTTTTAGACTTTATTATTTTTTAATGATTTTTCATCACTTATTGTGTTGAGAAAATGCATGCATATTAATAATCTCTCTCATACATAATACATACAGTATATATGATATATATATATATATGAGATAGATGAGATTTATGTAGCTTTTAAATGTGCATGGGTCATGTGTGTGTACTGTATGTGAGCACGGTGCCACAGGTAAGAACTTTAGAACTGTCATCTACTCTGCAAAACTCTATAACTCTAAAAACACATTCGTATACACACATGCACACACACACCAGAATGCAGAATATATACACACACATATACACACACACAAACACACACACCAGAAGCAGATGCCAAACCTCACACCCATTCTTCCAGACAGCATGCTATTATGTTTAAATCTGTTCATCAGCAATTACACAGTCATAAACACACACAAACACACTACTGCCCCACCCTGTGACATTGTTTCTCTGTCTCTCTCGCTCTCTCGCTCACACTCACTCGCTCTCTTTTTATTGCCCTCCCTCGATGTTAAACAGGATGTCACTATGGATACAGGGATAAACAGATGATAACAAGCCCCCATCCCCTTATAGCTCAATTGAAAAGAGTAAAAAGGAAGACGAGAGAGAGAGTGTGTATGTGTGTGTGTGTGTGAGAGAGAGAGAGAGAGAGAGCAGGTGGTGCTGTAGACTGTAGCTCTGTATATAGAGAGCTTTTTAATGTGCATGGGTGTAAGTTCATGTGTGTGTATGTGCGTGAGGAGTAGCCGTGCAGGAAGGAGCAGGGTGCCACAGGTAAGAACTTTATAACTGCCATTACTCTACAAACACATTCGGATACACACATGCACACACACACACACACCAGAATGCAGGAGGCTGCAGAACAAATTTTTAGATTGATTACTTGCTTTATTTTTTTGCATGCACATGCACAGCCCGTAAGTACATCCTGTATTTATTTATTTACTTATTTATACATTATTAGACTGTAGTATTAGTTCATTTCTTATAACGCAGAATGAGAGGATACCTGATTTCTAGGTATCTATTAAGCTGTAATGCAGCAGTACCGAACCAGTTCACTATGGATCCTTTTATTCTGTCCACTCACACTTTACTACAATGCATACATAATAATTCTGACATTCAGATTTATTGATGAATTTAAAATTCATGATAAAAAAAACCTGTCATAAAAACAAAAAAGTCAATTCTACTGTATATTAAAATTGAACTATGTGAAACCTCTTTTCAAATACATCAACGAACTTCATGACATACTGTAGTACCCAAAAGCTGTCAAATGCCAGAGATGATATCATGACCATATTGTGAAGGTACTGACAAATGAGGTGCACTGAAGTGAATCAGTCTGTGATTAAGTGCAGTCATACCTTTGCTACACACTGCCATAGTTCCACCTCATTGAGTCATGTAACCATAGGGTCTAGATACTGTATGTATCTAAATATGATATATGTACTATCTGACACGTTAGAGCTTTATAAACAGCCCATTAAATCCCGTCATGTTTCCATATTCAGAACGGTTCATACAGTATATGATTCAGTTTGCACAAACGGGTGAGGTCGGGCATGTCTTGTATTTGTATAAAACTTCAGATGAAGTTTGGATTGATAGCCTGCAAGAATAGAACTGTGAAATGGCATGAAAGTAAAAGTCCCCCCACCCTACACATAAATACATGCACATACTGTACATGCAGAAATATTATACACATGTAATTTTATACCTGTATAATGCTCTGAGAGGCACTTAGTGGTTTGCAATGTTGCTTCACACCTCCAGGGTTAGGGGTTTGAATCATTTTTGCATGTTCTCCCAGTGCTTTGTGGGTTTCCTCAGGATACTCCGGTTTCCCCCTTACAGTATACACAAATACATGCGTTGTACACTGATTTAGTGTTTCTAAATTCCCCAGAGTGTATGACTGTGTGTGTGTGTGTGTGTGTGTGTGTGTGTGTGTGTGTGTGTGTGTGTGTGTGCACCCAGAAATGGGTTGACTGACCACTCAAAGTGTACGTATGCTTTAGTTCCCCTGAGGACATCTGAGGACTTTGGCTGATCCCCACAAGAAATTTTTTTTTTTTTCAAAACAACAACAAAAACAACAATAAACCTGCAGCTTTTATTTAAAATTCAAAAAGAGAGTGTGTGATGAAGTTTACAGTTATGTTTAAGGGTAGGAGCTGCATTAGTACAGCAGTGGAAGAAGGGAAAGTGCTCTCAAGGACAGTACACTAAGTGTGTGTGTATGTGTGTGTGTGTGTGTGTGTGTGCGTGCGTGCGTGCGTGCGTGCGTGTGTGTGTGTGTGTGTGTGTGTGTGTGGGGATAGGTGTTTCCCAGGTTTATATAAAGGTTTCCATGGATACTTCCTGAGAATACACAAGCAGAAAGTCAGGCTGTGGGAAATCTCTCAGACTGTGTGTGTGTGTGTGTGTGTGTGTGTACAAAGCAAACCTGCTAAGCTATCCTACTCTTGATAAATAAGTGACATGTTCAAACTAAATATACAACCACTAAAACCAGAGCAGCTCCACTGAAATATCCAGTCTTAAAGTTTGAGTCTCTGCATCAATGCGTATGTACGTGTCTGCATGCAGGTGGTTGTGGAGGCTGTGTGCTGAAGTCAGGCCAAGCCCACCCAGCACATTGTTTCTCCATCAGGTCTGTGTAGAGCCGTGCACTGCCAAACTTCTGACACCGCTCTGAAAGATTCCACAGGAACACACTTAACTCAGGACTCATGGGATTATTCGAAGAGACCTCCTTACACACTCATACTGCTCGCCACAGTTAGGATTTCCTTCTCTTTTGGGCTTAAATATAGAGCTCTAGTTCAGCTAATATTAAGATCCTGAGCCTTTAATTCAAATGAATGGCTAGTTATTATTTAAAGAATAAAATAATAATAAAGAATATTATTTTTGGTTTTATTTTCAGTAGTTGAAGTATGCACTATACAGTAAATGGAAAAATGGGAGGATCATAATATCATAATGTAATATAAGCTTAAAAAGAAATGAGGCTCAGAGGCTCAGAGAAAGTGATTTGGTTGGTCGCTTTTATGGAACCATTAAAGGTTTTGTGTAAATCAATACATACGGATAAGATTCCACAGAACATTTACATTTAGGCATTTGGCAGACGCTCTTATCCAGAGTGACTTACATTTTTATCTCATTATACATCTGAGCAGTTGAGGGTTAAGGGCCTTGCTCAAGGGCCCAACAGTGGCAACTTGGTGGTTGTGGGGTCTATAGAATGTCTATAGAGGGCCTGAACCATGAAGCACCCAAGGAACCACTGGGGAACTTGGGAAGTCTAGGATTTAAACGACATACACTGCTCTAGTGTTCCTTATCTCTATTCTATTCTTTGCTTATTCTCCACTGTTCTTCATTCAATATAATCAAAAAATTTCTTAAGTTCTCTTATTTTCTCTTAAATTTCTTAATTTATTAAGAATGCTACATGTACACCCCCCCCCACCCCAATTTCAGTGGCAAACAGTGTTTCTCTTTGAAAGATGGGTCAGTGTAAGGTCCTTTCAGGAATCTAGAACCCATCACTTTATAAAGAATCTCAAAGAACATCAAAGAACCGTAACATTCTATAAATCCAATAACATGATCTCAAAAGATTCAAAAAATGCATATTACTCTAGTAGTGCATTGATTTGTTGAAAAAGTTTTTTCTAATTTTTAAAATCAGGTTGGGATAAAATCCCTCAGAGAACTGCTAACCATGAACACTGTTGCATAAGTCAACCTTATTTCTGATTGTTCTGGGAATTAATCTTGTCACAAATAGTAAGGTTTAACATCTGTGCTGCTTTGTAATCATTGAATACTGAATTATAATAATTGTTAGTTGAGGTTTAAATGTAAAACTCGAGTGTTTACATAAAAAAACTAATAATAATCAAATCGTGTTTTTCAGCATAGGCAGGATGGCAGAGAGCACTGATTTGGACCAGCTGGAAAGTGCCTTTAAGAAGTTTGCTATCCATGGAGACACCAAAGCAACTGGAAAGGAGATGAATGGCAAAAACTGGGCCAAACTTTGTAAGGATTGCAAAGTTATTGATGGCAAAAACGTCACGTCGACTGATGTAGATATCGTCTTCACTAAAGTCAAGTGAGTTGATATAGAAAATTATGGAAAAGTTATTGTTATACTGTTTTTATATATACTTTACAGTATACAGTATACTGCCATCAGGTTTGTATGTCCTGTATACTGTAGTATATGCATTGTAAAAGGTAATTAATGAAATATAAAAACATTATCTTATATATAAGATAAAATTTAGAACCTTAAAAGGTTATTTTATTTGTTCCTTGTTGGAAACCATTAAACATTCTATGTAGACTCCCACAAAAGAGGATTTAGAAAGCTAGAACAATTAGTCATCCAAGAAATCCATGATGAACCTAATGAATCATCAATGCAGCAACAAACATTTTACTTGAATTCCAATATTAGATTTTGTGCAAGACAAATGAAAATTGAAAAGTTTTAAACATGACCATTATATAATGTTCGTGGAACTGTAGGGCGAAGACATCTCGGGTGATCACGTACGAGGAGTTTCAGAAAGCTCTAGAAGAACTGGCCGAGAAGAGGTTCAAAGGTCAAAGCAAGGAGGAAGCGTTGCAGGCCATCCACAAGCTGATTGAAGGCAAAGAACCTACCAATGTTGGCATAACGGTGAGGAAACGAATCTGATGCTTGCATGGATAAAAATGAGTGTATAAAAGTAAAAAAAAACTAAACATTTAAGAAAACAGTGAATGTATAAGCCTATAGTCATAGCTGGAGCAAATCATAGATGAATGTGATGATGTTGATTGGAGGTTAATGCGTATTAAACCAGCTCTAATTATACACTTTTTCTTCATTTATAAAAAAAAAAAAAAAAAAGAATGTGTTATAACTGACATTTCTGTCAATTTTCCTCACATACTGTATTACATTATGCAGAATAATCCTGTTTGGTCTTTCCCATTCCCAGTGCTTTTTTTGTTTTCTGTGTGCTTACTGATGATTGAGTGAGAAGCTCATGTGACCTGTATTTACATTTAGCTTAGAGAGCAATAGTTCATGAAAGGTTCTTTCAATGATAAAACCCCTCAGCCAACATATGACATCATACACACCCAAAACTGGCAAGCTCCGAGAATAAAACTGCTTTTCAATCCTCTGTGTGTTTTTGGACATCCAACATTATGTAAAATGATCTACAGCAATTTGTCATGTACTCTAGAATTACCGTGTGTCATACTTGTTTTTCAGAAAGTGGCTAAGAGTGGAGCAGTGGACAGACTAACAGACACTTCCAAGTACACAGGCTCTCACAAGGAGCGCTTTGACGAGAGCGGCAAAGGAAAAGGAAAGAGCGGACGCGAGGAGATCGTAGAGAACACTGGCTATGTTTCATCATACAAGCATGCAGGGACTTATGATGAGAAGACCAAAACCAAGTGAAGGTCGATAGGCTCGTGGAACATGTGAGGAATCAGGAAGAGCTCCATTTCCAGCTCCATCAGCGCTTACATCTGGACCAAAGGCAGACCTGAACTTTGTCATGTTGAAAGCGAGTCAATGTCAGGAAATTATGTAAACATGTCTGGGGTCTCCGGATGCAGTTATTTAGATGCATTGATGTTACTGTTTTGTTATTTTAAAATGTTTCTGCATAATATGTTCTCAAATTTGTACATCTGGCCAATTTACATTCATACCGAAACAAAACATGATTATTTTTCTCTCTTTTTGCATTTTGATATCAGTTTTTTTTTTTTTAGGTTTCTGCTCTGTTAGTGATGGTGACCCACTTGGTCACAAAGCACTGGATGATGAATTCTTCGCTTATTAATAATAACAGTTTTAAGTTCCGGGCTCTTATTTATTTATGGATTTTAACTCAAGAAGTAAAGAAAAACAAGCCATTTTATTGTAAACTTATAGAAGAAATAAAGATTGCAGAAAAACTATTGAGCAGTGGTGAAACCAGGAATAAATTTCAGGGGAATTATTGCATGCAATTTTATTTATAACTATGATATGTTCATGCGGTTTGTGTGAATTGGAGGCAGGAGTTAAGTTAGTGATTGTACTAACAATTTGTCAGTTCATTATTTTAAGACATGAGCTACCAGTTATATAAATACATGTAGGAAATAAAATGCCCTTATTACAATTACAAGATACTGTATGAGAGCTATACTAAAAGTAATGCAAAAGTAGGCATTATTTTTTTATTAACTGAAATATGTCAAGGAAGTAAATCCACCAAGCACTGGGAGAACATGCAAACTCCATGCACCCAGACCCGAGGCAGGAATCAAACCCAGACCCTGGAGGTTCAAGGCAACAGTGCTAATCACTAAGCCACCATTCTGCCTCAATGCTGGTTTCCCTTTCTTTAAACTTATTTATCCATTTCTGCACATTGCAGTGTTTCATCTCTAAACATTCTGTAGTGCAGTGGATGGCCATCGACTTGAGTAGTACCTTCATACAGGTAGTCCCTGATTTACGAATATTCGAGTTACGAATTTCTGCAGATACGAATGGACCACAATTCTACTTCCAGTTCAATCACGGAAGTAGATCACGAAACAAAAGACACTGCAGTGCACCAGATACCAAAATATACAATATATTCAGTGTGTAAGTGAATGTGTAAAATGTTCAACATCCGGTATATTGTATGTGTGCATGTAGGGGTGCGGGAGAAAAGCCTCACCGTGTTCAATGAATCAGTCTGGAAGCAGGATGATAGAAAATGTCTGTACTTAAAGCTGTCCTGATGGTGAATAATTCTAATTACGGAGAATTCTCAACAAAACAGTTCCCAGTACAATACAGTGGAAAACAGCTCAGACAAAATGTCATCTGGAATTCCCCTTGTGATTTAAAGGTGCAGAGACAACACTATTATGTTACATTTCATATGTGAGATTAAGTACTCCTCAGGAACAATTAGGGTTTTTGGCAGTGTGGAAAAAGGGGCCAGATTTAATCAAGTGGATTGGTATGCTTTACATTGTACAGTGAGTAAGACTCACTTTGTTGGACTTATGAACAAATCGGACTTAGACACATGCTCCTGGAACGGAACTTGTTTGTAGGTCGGGGACTTCCTGTATAGAGAATTGGTTACTCTATACAGATAACAACATGTACTATTTGAATTACCTTTATAAGTTGATAAAAAAAAACTATGCCCACTTTTGAATTGCTTTTGGTACAGCACTTGCAGTAATTTAATTTAAAGAATTTAATTTCTCATAGTTTTTTTTATTCATTGTTTTCTGGGGTGGTTCAATATGGGGGTAACATTGTTGACATTTTATGACGATCATACTGCGTTATTTGCATGTATGTAATTAGCAGCACTGCATAAACTGTACATGTGTTACATTAAACATTTATCAGATTTTGTGAAAATAATTCTGGGGATTTAAACTCAAAACTCAAAACTAACTATGCCATTGCTGAGGGATCTTATTGTTACTTTACAATCTTTAACAAATAGTTTAAATCTAAAACCCTTAGAGATAGTTTGATTCCATTCTTTTTAAGAATCTTAGAACCTTGTACGTCCCTGCAGAAAGTATTGTACATAGACTATGGTAAAATGATCAACCATTACTCATTGTTCAGTGGAGTTTGGATATGATGCAAATGTAAAATTCTGTTCAGACAGTTTGTTTGACTACAGCGACATAGTTCATAACTCAAAGCCAAATAACTGGGAGGACCTTCATGATTAGCACATTTTGACTGACTATTGAGGTCTGAATTTTGATGAAGAACAGAGCAAAGGCACTAGTGAGGATGACCGTCTATTACTCACTTTATGTTTACTGACAACAATGCTACATGTGTACATTAAAGTAGCAGCAGTGTTTAATTATGATCATGTTTTTTTAAGAATAAAATATGCAGGCCTGCCTTCTTCGTTGCACTGTAATGTATGCATATAACCTATAAAAATGATGTACCTTTTTATCATGATAAGAAAACAATCTGCAAAGATGTGCTTTTCTGACTTAAATAACTCATCCTTTTGAAAATAAATTTGAAAACTGTCATTAAGCTGTAAACATATTTCTGGACGAACAGTGAAATTATGTGGACTCATTATATAATCACAAACAATTGTCTCAGAGATCCAAAGGATAACTTTTACAATTTCTTTCAAGTTTAGTCCTTTTGTTTTTTTCAGTTAGAGTTGTGTGAAATACATGAAGTTCTATGAAATGTGTTGAGAGTTTTAATATTTTTCTATTTCTTATATGGTACATTATACAACAGTCAGTTGCAGTCCCAGCGAAGCAGTTTAATAGGAGAAGAGTTCCATTCCATGAGTGCTGAAATATGATATAACAGCACTGGGATGTTTAACTACAGTCATGTTCAAAAGTAAGTACCCCTCTTTTATTATATTTTAAATGTGTAAAGACCTAATCAAAATCATCTGATTGTAGAAAGTCTCTGTATTAGTCAAATACAACCTTAGACAACCAACAACATATAACTTTTTTTTCAGTGTACCTTTATTTATTTTCCAAAAATGAAGCCAAAAAGGAAATAAAAACAAACAAAACATGGGTAATACTATGACTCAAGAGCTTGTAGGTCCACTTTTAGCAGCAATAACTTGTAGTAATTGTTTCCTGTATGACTTTATCAGTTTCCCACATCGTTGTGGAGAGATTTTCTTTTTTATAACATTGCTTCATTGCATGACCCAATTTCATTGCATTGCCTCCCTTTTGCCTCTAGAATACTCCAGCATATAGAGCTGCTCATGGTCAACTTAATGACTGCAAGATGCCCAGGTCCTGTGGGTGCGAAACAATCCCAAAATCATGACCCCTCTACCACTGTGCTTGACAGTGGGCTAAAGCCAAACTACTCCACTTTGGTCTCATCTGTCCATATGGCATTGTTCCAGAAGTCTTGTACTGTAGTTTGCAGTTTTTCAGACCTCAGTCATGCTTCCAAGTTCTTTTTAGACACAGGAATCCTTCTCCTGCCACCTCTGCCAAACAAACCATACTTGTTCAGTCTTCTACTAATTGTGCTGTTATGGACCTTAACATTTAACATGCTTAGTGAGACCTGTAGGGCCTGAGATCTAACTCTTTTTTTTCTTTCCCCTAAGCATTGCACTGTCTGACCTTGGGGTGACTATGCTGGGATGTCTACTCCTGGGATGATTGGCAACTGTCCTGAAAGCTTAATAATCTTTTTCACTGTAGAACAATGAACGTTAAATTGTTTGGAAAAGGTTTTATAACCCTTTCCAGATTGAAGTGCAGCAACTGTAGCTTCTCTAATACCATTACACATACCAATGTCTTTTGCTCTTGGCATGGTTTGAGCAAACACCTGAATGCTCCAGACCAGCAAACTGCCAAAATGTCTTCTTTTACAGAGGTCTGCACACCTGCTGATGATCAATTAATCAAGGGCTGATGATCAGCAGCACCTGGCTGCAACTTACACGGTTAAATCCTGTGGAAGCTGTACAAGAGTATGTATTACTGCAGGCATGTTTTTTTTCTTGGCTTGATTTTTGTTAAATAAATAATGGCAGTGAAAAAAATATGTTGGTGTTTGTCTGAGGTTGTATTTACCTAATACTGAGACCTGCTACAATCAGATGATTTTTTATTATAGTTTGATAAAAAAAATAAACAACAACATAGAATTAAAAGAGGGGGTACATGACTATATGCATCTCTCAGATTCACAGGTGTTCTAATCAATGGCGTCGTGCCAATTCAACTTGAAGAGACATGTGCCCCATAAATTTTTTTTACAGATGACTGTAGAAATTGTTCAATTCTATTTTGGCAATAGGTGATTTAATAGGCTTTACTCATACAGTATTAAAGCCAAAGGTGTTTTTCTGTATGTTTATATTCTCATTGAAGTTTGAATGGTGCACACACACACCTCTCTCTTTTTAGGGTATTTGGTTAATTCCAACTGGAAAGTGCTGAGCAATATCGGCGGCAGAATGCTCACCACCTTGGCTGTAGGAGTCAAGTCTATACACAGCTGCGGTTGTATTAACCACAGTGTGAGGTACTATGTATGTAGTCAATCCTAGCTCATGATATGACAAAAACACGACTTTAATACTGTAAATGTGAGTTTCCTTTTATAAAGTTATCTATTTGTCAAAGTTTTAGAAGACAATGCCATGGAATTGTTCCTATGAACACATCATAGCCATGCTAATATTAAATAAAACAGCACTCCCTCTCATGTGATATTTCTTAATAATTTTATACTTCAACGATGTAAAAAGATTGACATGAACATAATAAATATATTGTTATATTACTATGGAGGGGTTATATAAAATGCATAACTAATGATTATATAGCAATACATTAATATGATTTGTGCATAATTTACACAATAATAGTAACTCAAAATGTAGATCACAAACAAATAAATAAATAAAGCAGGTTTAAACATCTGCATAGGACAATTAAATTTTTTTGTGCTTATTTTGTACCATTCCTGGTAGCTCATACAAGTTTCTTCTCCATGGTGAACCCCTGCTTTAATAGCCATTTGTGGTTTGTGTGTGGCTGGAAATGTCAGGCCTGGATTAGAAAAAAGAAAAACCTAATGTCTCGTCTCATCCACAAGACAGCCAGGCCCAAGCCACTTATTTATGTGGACAGCGGACAGAGCAATGTGAAGTGTCCCCCACCCCTCCACTGCTATTCGAGAGGAACAGGATGCCGATGTGGGTCGTTCCGTCGCCATGGCAGCAGAAACGTACACAAAATAACAGCTCGGCACCTGGCTCCGACACTTCTCGCCTGCCTCGTGTGTTTGTAACTAAACACCCTTGTTCATGGCAACGTTTGTTTGGGACATCTCCTTGGAAGTCTCTAATCAAAACCATATCTCATGCAGGATCTGTTCACATGTGGCCCCTTTTCGCCTGGAGCCACGACTTGATGAATTCCTTCAACCCTTCCTTAGGCGAGCTCTGAATCTCCATCCTCAGTTTATAATAAATTGGCTGATGAATTGCTTGTCAAACTTAGTGTGGAGTCTAGAATTAAGGTGCGGAAGTGCTGTATATTACAACAGGAAGACTGGAGTCATTGCGCTTTAGTTATTAAATAATAATGTACAGACAAGTGAGGCAATAGTTTATAAATGGCACACAGGGTATGCTTGTTTTAAAAAAAGAAAACTGTATTACAGTAGTTTGATTTATATTCTGTTCAGCGGATTTAATGGATTTTTAGACATAATTAAAACTAGAACAATAGCTATGGCTTTGCACATTTATGACACATACAGTATTACATTGATTTTATATTGAAAAAAAAAACAAAGTTTAAAAAAAAAACATTTTTACATATTGATCTAAAAAAAAAAAAAAAAACAGAATGAAGTCATACTAAAAGCTATGATTAAACTTGCCTCTGGTGCCTTACTTCACCACTCAAGAGTTCAGAACATCATTTTTTTTTTATCATACAGTCCCAAAAATAGTCCTGATTTCCAAATATGTCTTTGTAATATCTTGCTTATGCAAAACTCCCAGTTTCCAGTGAAGATGTTTAGATATGGATTTAAACTGGAAAAAAAAAAAAAAATGAGCAGATGGTTTTTACTTTCATGTAGGTGGTCAGATATGAAGCTTGAAGAGCAGATAAGGTCAAATAATTTTTGTTTTATTTAATAGATTTATTTTGGCTTGGAGTGCTGTCGTTTAAATGACTAATTTTCATGTATTTGGGAAATGATAAAAGAATATTATGGAGAGTTACAAAAAAGGAAAAATAAAATCACTGTGTGAGCAGACAGGATTGGAATGAAAGAGAAATTGTCATGTGTTCACATTTACTTTTTCCCTGTTTTTAACAATTTAGGTACAATTCATTCATTTTATTCATCTTCAATGCTATTGTCTAAATCCAAATAATTTTGCAATTGTAAAATTCATTTCGGAAGCATGAAATTCATTTAGTCAACCTGTTTATGCAAGCTGTTTAAAGTTAAATATATTTTGGAAACACAAACCATAATCGTCTGCCACAAACAAGTAAAAAGCGGCAGGTGTATTGTTTTATTGTTCTATAGGAAGTTATTTTCTTTACATACAGTAAATATCAAATAGTCAATGATCATCAATTATCATCTATCTACCCTTTATCTATTCAAATACATATCTATCTACATTATTCAGTCATTTATTTGGCCAATATCTAATACTACAAGGAGTGTATAACACTTGTAAACTAATACTAATGAATACTAAGTAAAGAAGTATTTTAAGCTGTTTTTCACCATATACAGTAGAAAGATTTGAGTTTTTATATACTATATATTGATGAATGATATGAGGTGGTATCAAAAAGTTGCGAGACTAGTTTTGTAATATGCAAAAAGATGGCAGTCAGAGGGAGCACCGACCTTCATAAGTCAGTGTGCCAAAAGACCTCATCCTGTGTACATTGGGAGCTGTGCAACTGGTACGATTCTGATCATGTGCATTACCACATCCGCTATTTCATCATAAACAGCAAGTTAGAAGAAAGAGTAAACGTGAAATTCTGTGTGAAACTGGGCAAATCTGCCAAAGAGACATTTGACATGATTTGCCATGTTTACAGCGATGCTGCAATGAGTCGTTTGGGGTGTTTTCAGTGGCACACATGTTTCAAGAGTGAAAGAACTCATCACTGGAAGATGGCGAGAGATCAGGAAGCCCATCAATGAGCTTAACCCTCGAAAATGCCGAAACCATTCAGCAACTTGTGCATGACGATCATCAGGGAACAATCCACAACATTGCTGCCATTGTTGGTGTGTCATACGGAACAGTCCAGGCAATCCTCATGTGTGATTTGAACATGCGCTGTGTTGCTGCCAAGTTCGTCCCCAGGCTACTGACGCAAGACCAGAAGGAACATTGAGTCGAAGCCTGCCGAGATCTCTGTCAGCTTGCCGTGGTTGACCCGTCCTTCGTGTCGAGGATCATTACCGTTGACGTACCATAACTTGGGTGTAGGGTACAACCCTGAAACAAAACAACAGTCCTCACAGTGGAATAGTCCATCATCTCCACTACCAAAAAAAAGGCAAGGCAGGGCTGAAGCTCAACCAAGTGAATGTTCATCATCTTTTTTTGACATTTGTGACATTGTGCATTAAGACTTCATCCTCAGGGGCCACACAGTCAATAGGAAGTTCTACTGCCAGGTTTCAAAGCAACTGAGGGAGGATACAGGAAAAAAACAGAGCTTGTAAACAGCTAATCTTGAAACTTTTTGATAAATATTGCTCCTGAACACTTTGGTTTTGGTAGAGAACACGTACTGTACCATGCTCTACATTCTTTAGAAGAGCATGTTACATGTGAATGTAGGGTGTGAAATGAGCTATGCTACTCTCTTGATGTTTTACTACTACGTGTAATAAAGAACTTTCACGAACTCCAATGTAACAGAAATCCCCTTACCACACATGTGGACACTGGGAAGACAATTCCATAACCCACTTCAATTAGAACTAAAGGTTAAAATTATAGTAAATGTAGAGACTTTTCATTTTACATCATAACAGTTAAACAAAATCTGAACAACAAGGTCATCAGACGTCAGCAGAATCACTTTAGCTACTGTATCTGATGTGTTTTGAGAAGCTGGAAAAGACTCAAAGACATGTAATGAATTACCAGCTCTGATTTTAAATGTTGCTACCTTATGCTGCTATGGTGATACCTGACCTTTAAAGGCTCTGTGCCTCCAGCTGTATTGTTGTTGGACCAAGTTTTTGTGTCTCTATGGTTACAAAGATAATCTTAGCTCTGCCTTCACCACAAGTTCAGTGAACTTTTTCTCAATATCTTTGAGGTGGTGCAAAAAACGAAAAAAGAAAGGCTCTGATTTAGAACTGTAAATAAATGAAAAGATTGGACAAGATGATGCAATAATGAGCAAAGGATGAATTCTGGGAAAGAATTAAAGGGAGAAAAAGCAAAGATTTCAACAGGGTCTATAGAAGGTGAGCGCAATATACACCAGATATGATGCTGATATTCATATTACTTATTGCATGTAAAGACATAACTTCCTGTTGTAATGTGTTTTATTTACTGTTGACCAGCAACACTTTTCTATCTACACATAAGGCATCAAGGCAGTTTGGTGTTATGAAATCATACCACTGCAACCTTGATTGTAAGCAAATAGAAAATGTGAAGTTTAAAAACAACTATAAAAATAACACTGTCTTTTTTAATCTTTCAGATGACCAATTTTCTCCAGGTCCTTTGTACTCTGTTCTACGTTCCTCTTCCTGTTCGCCTCCACGAAAAAAAGATCTCAGAGTGACTTTTCAACAGGAATATTCAAACAGACCTCCAAAGACAATGACCTTGTGCAGTACATTATCAAGAAATTATCAGAAGTCTGTACTTACTCCTACATGGAGCACACCAACAATCAGCTCTTTCAATTTGGGCTCTGAAACCACAGAAGGAACCAATAAACCCGTGGACATGAATTTTAGGGATGTTGTGTTGTCACGGACTTCAATGAATCACCCTTTGGCTGAAACAGAGACAGAGCTGGAATCACATACTGACAGGCTGCTCCGCCTTACCAGGGGTACTAAAGTATTATTCCTTATTATATAAATTTATATTATTTATAAATTCTGTCATAAAATGTATTTTAAAATTTCAGATTGGCAATATGAAACATTATAAATGCAAGCCTTTAAAAGAGAAATCCATCTTGAAGAACCCGCATATTAATGTTTATAATGTACAATCGCATCCAAAATTTAGTCCATAATGAAAGTCCGTGCTCATATTTTTGGATTTTGGGTTTTACTTTGGTATTTTTTTTTTTACAATTTCCTCTATTACCCACGTTATATTACCTTCTACCCACAGTTTCATATCACACTCATTATACAGTACTTCCAGGGTAAATCCCATTTACCTGGGATAGTGTAAATATATGTAAAATAAACAGTAGAGTGTAATTATATATATAATTTCCTCACTACTAAATACAGTATTCCACAGTCAACTGCTAGTGGTTTTGTAAGAAAGTGGAAGCGATTATGAATGACAGCAACTCAGTCACAAAGTGGTACTGTAGGTCACATAAAATCACAGAGTGGGTTGAGCGGATGCTAAGACGCATAATGCACAGAGGTTGCCAACTTTCTGCAGAGTCAATAGTTACAGACCTCCAAACTTCATGTGGCTTTCAGATTAGTTTAAGAACAGTGTGTAGAGAGCTTCATGGAATGGGTTTCCATGGTCGAGCAGCTGCATCCAAGCATGCCGTCACTGGACTCTAGAGGAGTGGGGACGTGTTCTCTGGAGTGACAAATCACGCTTCTCTGTCTGGCAATATGATGGTTGAGTCTGGGTTTGATGGTTGTCAAAGAACGATACTTGTCTGACTACATTGTGCCAAGTGTGAAATTTGGTGAAGGGGCGGGATTATGATGTGTTTTTTTGTTTTTTTTCATTAGTTCGGCTCAGCTCCTTAGTTCCAGTGAAAGGAACTCTTAATGTTTCAGCATACCAAAACATTTTGGACAATTTCATGCTCCCAACTCTGTGGGAACAGTTTGGGGATGGACGCTTCCTGTTCTAACATAAATGCGCACTGGTGCACAAAGCAATGTGTATATATATATATATATATATATATATATATATATATATATACACACAGA
>JAQMYL010000023.1:6000181-6011289 GCA_030014365.1 Clarias pachynema | reverse complement strand
CCTGCGCTCTGACCCCAGTTTCCTAATTGGGATATGCGAAAATTGAGCAATTTCCCTCTGGGATTAATAAAAGTTCTATAAAATTAAATTAAATTAAAGATCACCACATAAAAAAATAATCTGGCTTTTTTTAAAGATGTAAAATATATAATAATATATTCTTTCTAATAGGTTATTGTATCTTATATGCCAAAAGGCCCATGTGAACAGATTTTATGTATAAACAATATGGCTACAGAAAGGACATCATATGATGTAAACAGTTGTTTTACATAATCACTCAAGATATAATCATGTCTTTCCCACACATTCCTATGAAATGTATCATTAGTTCCATCTGTTTCTACTGTGTCTTGTTTCATTGTAATGCTACACCGTGTTAAGATCTAACCTTGTTTGAAGCATGTGTTTAAAAAGCATTGCATGTCTAAAAGCTGTTTGTCTTGTTTTCTATGGTACAGATACGTAATGAACTGCGCAGCACCCGTCCCAGTGAGGCAGTCATCCCCTCTGCAGAGGCTCACAATGAATGCCGTTTGGTGCTGAGGCGTCCGAATATACCCAAAGAAGTCAAGTCGACTGGTATGCGTGCAAGTAACCTTTTAAGCTCAGACGTCCTGTTTTGGACTGTTCTCCTTTTCCATGTTCTGTTGCTACATAAACTGGCATATCTGAATTAATGCTGATGCAAAAAAAATCATTACAAAGTCTGAAGATCTCCTTTATGAAAGAAGCTATTTTGAGTCCTGTACTTAAATAATATTTTAGAATGTTCTCTAAATCATTAATTTAATTTTTTTATATTGTCTATGTGCCCGTGTCTTGGCTCTGTCTCAAACCTGTTTCAATACTTGTTTGTTATCTAATGTGTGCACCTGTTTTAAGCGCATTCCAAGATTAATTTGACGACTTTTTATATTTTTCATTTCATCACAATATTTTGTTAAGTGGAAGAGTGCAATACTAAACTTTGTTACTTTATTCAGTGTTTTCTGGTTTTCACTTTGATTGCACTTTTTATTTAGATTTTTTGTTGCTGCCTGCATGGGATTTGATTGCCTTTATGGATTATAAAAATGATTTTTAAATAATCTGTCATACACAACAAAGAAAAGTCAAAATCAAGTCAAGTCAAGAGTGTAGAGTTATAAGCGCTTGTATCCTGCATTTGATTGTCATGATTACACCTGCGTATAGAGTATATATATATTACTGTATAATGCTGAACACTCCAGACGTTTTCATTTATACACATGAAGATTGAAAAGGCTGTTTAACATATTACCAGTCCTTCCTGATTTAAAATTGCAGTTAAAAGTTGATTTTTTGTGTGTAAAATTTAGTACCCCTCTTTTAATTCTATGTTTTTTTGTTGCTTTTTTTGTGTTAAAACATAATTTAAAAAAATCATCTGATCATAGCAGGTCATTAGGATTGGGCTAGGACGAACAACAACATAACTTTTTTCACCATAGAATAATTTATTTACCAAAAATTAACAGTAAGAAAGATTATTTTCCCCAGCCACAATCTCAGACACTATAGGCCTCACTGAGCATAATAATTGTTAAAATCTATGATAGCACGATTAGAAGAAGACCAAACAAGTGCGGCTTGTTTTATCAGAATGGCTGGAAAAAAAAGAAAAAAAAAAGGAATGAAATGGCCTAGTCAAAGTCAAGACCTCAATTAAATTGAAATTCTGTTCCGGGACCTTAAGAGAGCTGGGGATAAGTGAATGTCCAAAAACCTCAATGAACTTTGTAATGTTGTAAAGAAGAATTTTCCAAAATGCCTCCACATCGATGTACTGTAAGACACTGATAAAGTCAGGAAATGATTACATTAAGTTGTTACTGATCAACAAGCTATTTAATTGGGCATACTTAGTATTACCCACATGTTTTTTCCCCCTTTTTTTTCTTAATTTTTGTTCAATAATTAAAGGTTCAGTGAAAAACATTACATTTCATTGTGCGTCGGAGGTTGTATTTTCCTAATATTAAGAACGGATACAATCAGGTGCTTTTTATTATGTTTTTACACAAAAACACACATAATTAGAGGGTACTTACCTTTGCACATGACTGTATATGTATTTACTTGTAGTTATTCAGTATAAGTGAATAAGTGATTCAATGTACAAGTATGATGGCAATAACAACACTGATACTAGTTTATGGTAAAGCTATAAATTAACTAACTAATTGAGGAAGTGATCTCACAAACCTTCCCAGTAAGTAAAAATGTTGGAAGCTAGATTAAAGCATCATGACAGAGTCAGGATAACAACACATGCATTTGAAGTACAAATATATTTAATTACATTTCAATATATTTCATATAATATAATTTATTATATTATTCACAAGTACAGCTATCGGATTTCAGGCTGTCTCAGGGAGACGTGTTGTGTGCTGTAAATTCATATGGTTTAAGATTAGGCAAACATATCTTTCTAGGATTTTTATTCCTGATATTTTTGCTTATCTTCCATGGTATTACACTTTGATTTAGTTTGCTGTCAGCTCCTATTAGCATTTTTTAATAAATGACCCTGTGCAATATTGGGGCAGATTCTAGATGATTTACATATAGGAAGTTATAACTTCAAATATTTTTGAATATAAAGTTTATATAAGTTAATTATAGCTATGCATCCAGCTTGACTTTACAGATGGTTATCTGTTTTGTTGATATTATTTTTATACATATATTATATTAGAAATTATTTTTATATAAATATTTAATATCTTTTTTTATTATAATGCACAGTATACAAAATTTGGTATCTATATTATGAGTATATATTTTTTCTTCTTCTTGAGCATTCCTCATTTCTATGGTCAAGCATTCAAATAATTTGCAAGAATGTGCGAAAATTAAATTGATAAGGTGCTTTTTTGGGCATCAGTTTCGAGATTCACATGCTTTAAACAGACTAGCTTTGTCTTTATCTAAGTTGAGAGGATATTAATTATAATATAATAATTTATTGTTAATAAATGACAATTGCTAGGAATAAATCATTTTGAAGGTAAATGTCTGCACAGCCAGATACGTACAATTATGTTATAATTATATAATATATAATAATTATATAATAATCATAATTATTGTAAAACTAGATAAAAGCCTGGTCAGATATTATGACAATGTTGGCATGTATTTCATACTAGAGCATTTTATTGTCTTTTGTTACTTTCTTTTATTCATGTTGCATATTTTCTTTTGTGTTTTTCCTGTTTTATGTATATCCCATTAAGCAGCTTTTCATGTAAAAATATATGAAGTCACTTTTTTTCTCAATAATGTGAAAAGTTCCTTTTTTTTTTTTATCAACACATTGTTAAAACCTGGAATTATAGAAATGCGGTTGGAAATAGTTAAAGTAAGAGCATTTACAATGCAAAGAGAACCCAAGGCATTAGGGCTAAATAGCCATTTAGCCTTAGAATCAGGAATCAACCAATCTTCTCTATTCAAAGTTTAAACAAGGCAAGAGACTGGGCCCTATGGTTTGATATACAGTATGTGGGGTTGGAATGCTTGTAAAATTTAATGTACATTGGGTAGAGACACCGGGGTATTTTGAGTCATTGTGTGTCCACTGTAGAAACCCCATCATAGTCTATGGAGGGATCTTTGTAGCGATGTCTTGGCCATTTCTGAAGGAGTTAAGTATTTTTGATTTACATGATTTGTATGAAAATAGTAGAGATTTCACGGTCTTGGAAATGACGTCTCGAGTGCAATAGCTCGGCCTGAGTACCAAAACAGATTCTCAGAACTCGAAAATGGTGCATTTTGCACCAAGGTCGAAATCATTCCATTGTGCTCGGAAGACCCGGTCACTCATTTCGATAGAGGTTTCATGCAGGCCAAACTGACGGTGATATGAATTTTGGATTCCTTAACAGAGTAATATCATACAGAGGTGGTATGACCCACATTAATAAAAAAAAATAAAAAAAAAAAAAAAAAAGTATTTGCACTTCCAAAAATAAAATAATAATAGATGGGACACCTTCTTATCAAATTCGACAGGATGTGCTGCTATTCCACATTCCACTCCAGGGCGGTAACAGGAATTATGTATTGTGTTGGGCTACATCACATCACCACATTGTTATTTTTATTTTTATTGTCTTATACTGTATAAACGTCTTGGTTGGTCATTTCAGGTCTTAGTTTGAGAGCCCTGTGGTTTTTACTGTATCACTTTTTTTTTCTCCCTGTCTAAGCTATAATTGCATGAACACAAACACAAATCAAGAATTAGAACATGGTAACTGAGTTAAAATGTATTTATTTATTCATTTATTTATTTTCATTCTGTTCATTGTCAGTTTTACAGATGCATTTGTCTGTACAGTAATTGTGGCCATAAAAATATCAACATGTACCAATTACAGATGTCATTGTAGAGTTGTTCGGATGCCTAAACATACACAAAAAAGTCTTTCATTTAAAAAACTCTGGCATTATATTTCTTTCAAAAGTCCAGTACAAAAAGTCATAAGTTAAAAACACCATTTTACTTTTTCACCCATAAACTTGAATAAACTCAATGTTTTTTCTTCGACCATTATCTACATATGGGGAGTAAAATCAAATAAATAAAGGAAATATATAAAATAAATAAAACAACTTATCCAAGTTAAATTTATGTTTGGGCTGAAGCTCTTCAGAATGAAATCTTACAGAAACACATGCACTGATGTGGCTGCAGCTGCGCTGAAGTAGCGTAACATTATGTGAGGTTTCTCAAAATAGCAGATTTATTCTCTTGCAGGCTGATAAAACTTCCTGTTTACTGTGGATTCCGGCCCACATGTTTTTTTTTATTTTTTATCACAGATGGTTAAAAGTGGTATTTCTGTTTCTAATGAGAAGCAGATGAGCTGGCATCAGTCTTTCAAGTAAACCAATTTAGCTTCTTATTAACTAAAATGCACTTCGATCGTGACCTTTGATAACTTACTGACTGCCCTGTGTGTGTGTGTGTGTGTGTGTGTGTGTGTGTTTGAATTCTTGTAAGACTGCAGCCAGAGAATGAGTGCTATATGTGGGCATTCATATAGAATAGCTCACAACTAATTTTTAGCATTAAAATTATCAAAATTTATATTCAGATAATGTCTGTTATTCTGACCCAATTAGCCTTAGGACAAATCTGTCTTGGTAAGTTATGAGTAGATGGTGATGACTTCACGACCTCCACCGCGTACAAGCAGCACTCTCTCAAGACCTTCAGTTAACACCTCCAGGAACTCCATATCTGAAAAAATTGAGTTAGGGAACAGACAGGATTCAGACACAGTTGAGTCAGATAGTGCTTTTTCAAAAAGATTTTCTTTTTTGGACTTTTTTTTAATTTAGTTGGGACTTTTATATTGACATGGATGTTTAAAGTTTCCAGGTTCACACCCCATTTTGTCTCATGATTCTGGTTTTGATTCCTGTTTGTTACTATTGATCTACTGATCTACAATTACTGGTTTTGTCATCACCACCAATTGCAAAGTGCTGTCTAATAATAATCATCAGTAAATTATTAAATGCCTTATCCTAACAAGGATTGAAGCATATACTGTACAGTGGTAACTTACATATGAGCGTCCTGCCTCACAAATTATCGCCTTAAGAACTAAAATTTTGCAAGAAATTTGCATTGGCACATGAAGCCTTTTGGCATACGATGAATGAATCGAACGAAGTTCCGTGGGTAAGTTGCGTGGGTCTTTGGCATTTTGTTATCAAGGATGGTTTAATGTCCTATTTATTTAATATTTTACTTTATTTCCATGCCTTTTCTAAATGTTATGATTGTTTCTATGATTGTTGCATTTACACGATTTCCTTTGGAAAAATGTGTTTCGCAAGTCATTCTGAAAGTCATAGTTGTCCCAGCTCTATTTGGTTTTTTAAAAGTTTGTGAAGACCTGAGCATTACAGCCCACATACAGTATGTTGCCCTTTTTCAAATTGTTGTCACAAAGTTAGTTCACTGGAGCAAATAGGCCATTGGTTAATTGATTAAGTTGAACCTTTTCATTACTAGTTTAAAAACTCTAATTCTAATCAAATTTGAATTTGATTTCAGGCTTTTAATACCTGAAATGCTACTTCTCAGAAAATGCATTACATAAAAGTTGCTTTACCATAAAATACCATAAAAGTTGCTAAGACTTCCTATTTTTCCTGCCGGGATAATAATTACACCTTGAATTTAATTTATGTGTAGACCTCATAAAGTTGTTTAGGATTATTTAGTCTGTACTGTGGAGTCAGAACTTTTCAGCTTTTTAAGGATACAGTTCTCATCCCCATCAGGATTTCGAGGAGGCCCAGGCATGTTGAGCAGCACCAGTCTGGCATCATGGGACTTGTTCACAATGACTTCGTTGAGCTTCACTGCCGTGTGCATCCGTCTCACATTGGACTGATCTCTGTCTCACAGATAGACAAATACCAAAGATATAGCGAAAGACTAATCAGAGACAGTAAGAGAATTTTTTCTGGTGCTAAACCAGCTTAATTTTAGACCTTCAATGTGTTTGTTAGTATTTTATTTTAAAAGGAAAACATTATCAATGCTATCTTAAATTAAGAGTGCTGCATCAGACAAGAGATTCAAAGCAAACTGGAAAACGTAAAATCCTCACGGTTTAAGACTAATGAGTTCTCTGAAGTTCTCTGGAGCGTTGTTGCGGTTTCGTCTCTCTGTGTCCAGCTTTTCTTTGGTCCATGTCATCTGGATCTTCTCAGGCACTATGTCTAGAGCTTCCTCTTCCTCATCGGAGTATAAACTTCCCATTCTTATCAATGAGTGTCTGTCCTTCACTAGTTGGGCCTGTTAGGTACAAATCAGGACATTAACACATTTCTACTACATTATATACACCATGTTTCAGATGGTGTTAACTGGATTTTTCCAGCTGCTAGGCTGTCTTCATAATATGTTATTAAAATCATATACAGGAACTTAATAACCCAGCACATATTTTCTTTTTATTGACGGCAAGAGAAATGAAAAAGAGTGACTGGTGAAGCCCTGTAGAGTATGTTAACAGGAACTTATAATGTGTAACAGAGGATTTGGTGGTGGATGTACTATACGAAGGGTGTTCAAGTGAAACCGGGACTTTCATGCTTTCAAATTTCCCACTAATGAAGACAGCGATTGACATTTACAAGCACAGTACTGTGATGAGATTCTTAGCTGTAGAAACTTTTTTGAATAATGTATATGTTTTAAAGAACGCCATATATCCATATCCATATGTCATTGCAGTCGTTCCTGGTCCTTGAAAATTTACAGATAATTTGTGGCCAACTTGTGGAAGAGAAACAACTGTCTGTGGACACACAATCATGCACCAACATCATTTGCATTTTACAGGAACTCAGCTGGAAGTTATTGCCACATTCCCCATACAGTCCTATCTAAGCCACTTCTACATGATTCTACAAGGTGGCAGGATGATATAGATTTATATAAAAATATATAAGAATTTATATTAGAATTAATAATAGATATAATAGGTAGATAAATAGATAGATAGATAGATAGATAGATAGATAGATAGATAGAATACTTCATAAATCCTAAAGGGAAAGTGTTTAAAGGTAGGTTTTACCCTCATACTGTAACTCACTCACTCAACTCAATCACTCATCGTCTATACCGCTTTATCCTGTATTCAGGGTCACGGGGGGCTTGGAGCCTATCCCAGGAGACTTAGGGCACGAGGCGGGATACACCCTGGACAGTACACTACACCACTGTACCACCTCATACTGTAACTGTGTTCTGTTATACTGCACAGTGAAAAGTCCCGGTTTGACTTGAACGCCCCTGGTGTAAAGACATAAAACATAGCATAGAATAAAATGGCATGGTAATGGATAGAGATTATGCACAAACCTCTCTGTTCCTCTCCGCTGTGGACAGTCTCATCTGCCTCAGCATCTGAGACCTCTGCTCCATCATTAGTGTCCTCTCATATGTGTAAGCAGAGATGTCACTATCATGCTAGAAATAATAAAAAATAAAAATGATTTTAGAATATTATCAGGGTCTTGCGTACTTTCATATAAGTAGGCCAAGCAAACATTGCATACATATAACTGAAACTGTATGGTTTAGATGGTAAGGTGTTTTATTTACCATTTCTACCACTTCCACCTCTGCTTCTAATCTAAGCTGGTAAAGGAATGTTGCAAGATCCTTTTTCATCTGAATACTGTTATCATCCATCTGGGCCACAGTGAAAATACGCATCTTACACTTCCGCCATACCTAAGCAACATCGAGATCACAAGATGTACGTATTTTAGCATATGGCAATAATTTAAGAGAACATAACAATTAACGAGCCATAGCGCTGAAAATTAATTCCACATGTGGAGTGTGTAACATCATGGAACATTTGTGTGAACAAAGAGACTGGGGGGGAAAAAAGTAGCAAAAACATAAGACAACTATATAACACTTTTCCTAATAGCCAATGAATATGATCCACATCTTATCATTAGTTTGACAAGAAGTTATTACACTTTCTGTACATTTGTGTGTTATGTATTAAAAGGTCAAATTTGAACCTTGTGCTGTTTGAGAAGGAAGGGTAGCAGCATGAGCATTCCTCCATCATGGACTATCCACCACACGTCGATGTGTCCGTCAATGAAGCGCTCATGGTTGCTCGGGTAAAACGACACATTCTTTGGCACCATCAGTGCCAAGTGGGCAGCAGTGGTACACCGAACCGTATCTAAAAAAAAAAAAAAAACATTAAAAAAATAACCAGAAAACATATTCACTTAAGTATAGTGTTCACAGGGCTACATATAATCTTACATCATTAGGTTTCATTACAATTTTTTAAAACCCAAGTACAAAAGAAAGTATTCAGTAGATAGAATTCCAGGAGAAATTGTCAAGTAGGGTGCAATGGCACAGCGCCTTTCCTGAGCAAAAAGCTGGAAACAACTCATTTCTAGCCCCTACGGTTAAGAAGGTAGGAGACAGTAGAGTCAGATAAAAGTCACTTGTAAATATGAATGTGAACAGTCATAACATGCAAATCTGACCTGACCAAAAAATTCGGAAATGAACAGTGTGACTGGTAAAGGAAGCCGCAGGGGCACAGAGACTGTATCCGGAATAAACTTCAAAGCCAAAACACTCCTGTGCACTTATATCAGAAGAACGGTTGGTGCTAGAGCTTTTCATGGATTGTTTGAAAGAGGAGACTTTGCATGTGCATGATGGCAGCTTTTCCAAAATGGTCCGAAGGTATTTTCTCAGTGTGCGCTCAGTGTGCGTTCAGTCTATAAAGTGATTTTTGCATTTGTATTTAGGGTGATTTTTGAAGGAGTGAATTATTTTTTATCTAAATGATTTTTACCAGATTAGTAGAGTTTCTCAAGCCATCCAACATGCCACATCTCATTTTCCAATCAGACCAAAAACGAGCGAGCTCAGAGTGAGAGTCAGGGGAACAAAGCGGTTGGGCACAGGTACCAAATGGACCCTCATAACTTAAAATTGCCCACTAATAACCCTACATGTTATGATCTTTAAACTTGCTCAAAGTTTTGTATCTTATAAAAATGTATCCTGAGCTCATGTTTACAAGAAAGTAGACAATATCATCACACAACCTTATATAGCAGAAATGATCAGCAAGAATATGTACTGTATATTTCAAATCTGTACCATGCTACGGAAGGGCACTCACTAATGAAGGTTTTCCATGCTCTTGGATCCTCGCTTTGCCTCCAGCCGTAAGGCCAACCCATAACTACTGTATTGTGCTTCATCCCACCCAAGCCACATGACTGAATTAGATGGGCAATTCCTTCTCGCACCTTTGAGGCCACTACAACCTGGCAGAATCCCTTTACTCTCTCTATTTCCATCATGTTTTTTATAGTCTGAAACACACACACACACACACACACACACACACACACACGCACACAAAATTTTGTTACAAACATAAAGCACAAGATTGGTTTAACGTATCCAGTCTTTTTATTAAAATAAAATAAATATTCAGTGATTCATCACATCATTACCTGTTCTGAGGCCTGAGCTTCCCCATAGCTGTCCAGAAAGTTGCCCTGGATTACTGATCCGACAATTGTCAGGCCCTTTCCTGCTTTTAGTTGTGAAGCGAAGGTGAGCATTCTGGGATATTTGACATGCAAATCTTCATCCAGCTTCAGCAGCACAAGCAACTGTGGTCTGTAAACATGAACTAGTCTGTTAATTCAGTGGAATGCTATATTATAGTTTAACCAGAGATAGTGACACAAAGAAGATATAAACATGTTTAGTTAACATGTGGTGGTAGTGGTTTGGTAACAGAAACCCACAGAGACAAATGCAGGAAGTGTGGTGTGATGAGGCATGTGACAGTCCCTCCTGCCAACAGGGTTGTGTGCGAATATAAATAAAAAATGGTGTATAGGCATCTTTACGTGATCAGCCTCATCCTCACATGCCTTTCTCAAGTCAAGTCGAGTCGAGTAGGCTTTTATTGTCATTTCAACCATATACAGTTTAGTACACAGTAAACCAAAACAATGTTTCTCCAGGACTAATGTGCTACATCCAACATAAATTAACAAAACTACCTAGCTAATTTTTAAATTAACAGAAAACGATCTATGTCTTATACAAAAGAGACAACATAAAGTGCATGTGCAAATGTGCAAACGAGCGACAAAGTGAAAATACAACAACATGACACATTTCAATAATTTGTGGTGATGAGTTAATGAGTTGAGGTACAGTAAACATTACTTGTAAGTAACAGTGAAAATATAAAAGAGTTTTGTGCAAGAAACAAGAAATAAATCTTGTGCAAAAGAGCAGTTACAGGTTGGTATGTACAATTGTTAGATGGTTGTTGATCAGTGTGTTTGCATGTGTGTGTACATCTGTTCAGTCTCAATGTTTTGAGGTAATTGACCTAAACTGAGTTATTGTGTATATATGTGTGGCAGTGTGGGCAATGGGGGTTTCCCATTGGCCCACTGCTAGGTGATTTGTCACCCATGGCAGCCTATCAGTATGGTTTCCGACAGTACTTAAG
>JAQMYL010000023.1:5928972-5945745 GCA_030014365.1 Clarias pachynema | reverse complement strand
GATGTTCCCATAGCGTTTTCACGCAGCATCTCGTTCCCGCCTTTTCAGGGAACAGGGTTACAGCAAAGTAACCCGAGTCTTCCATGAGCCAGATGAAAAAACTACTACTGTACTAACAGGGCCTGTATCACATTCATAAGACATGCTAAAACTACAGAATTATTTGTGTCAGTGATGATGCGACCACATTAGCATCACATCTCTTTACAAGCTAAAGTTACTATGCAAAATCTTGCATGTACTGATATTTTTGGGGGGTGGGGTTTGGGTTTGGAAAGGGGGACAACTGGCAAAGACATATGTGCATTTTAGGCTAGAATGTTGTCAGAGTCAAGCCCAGACAAGAACACAGATATTAAATTCTCTGAACACAAAAATTTTTATTTTAGATGCATGTACTTAAAAGATAAAAACATTCCATATGCCAAATAGGCCATGTTCAGACTGTCAACCCCAATCCAATTTTTGGCATATGCACATTGGAATCATTTTAGAATCAGATTGCTTTCACGTAGTCTGAACCTGGTATCAAAATGGAGCTTATTGGCTCAGAAATCTGAGATTTGGTGTGTCACATTTAGTGACTATTTACAATAAGTGTCTTGCTTTTTTTCTGGATATCATAAACAGGAAAACTCCTACCTTGAACTGCCTGACATTTCCCTCTGCCACCAGGTGATGTTCGTGCTCTGGTGTAATACAGTATGCTATTCTCTGAAATAGAAATCATTTGAATACAAATAATTAGCTAGATATTTGGAAAGGACTGGAAGCTATGGACATAGAAAGAAAACTAAACATAGAACATAACACAAAATATGATGTAAACAAATAATGGGAAAAAGAGCAGAGATTATTATATGAATTATCAAGCATAATGGTACATATGAGAACAGAAATTATAATACAGGGTGTATAGTGTAGAGCACCTGGTAATATTAAATCAATCCTAACCTGCTTGAAGGTGCCTGGCAAACTGAGAAACTTGTAGATAGCATAGAGTGGTACAAAGATCATAGAAGAAAGGGCAATGCCCCAGCCCAACACGGTCGCCCAGCTGGGAAAGATATAGCCTTCATATTCCATATTGTTGGCAGTGACAATGCTGGCAATCACCACAACCTAGAAAACAAGGTCATGCTATGAGAGACTGCCATGTAATCATCCAGTCAGATGTGCTTGAGCTGAGACATTAATGATATTATCTCTTCTGTTTTGTTTTCTAACACTTCCTGTGCTTATTTTAATACCAAAGGCATGAAAATCAAGAGCACGTGTTTGTTGATCTGAAATATTTCACTACTTTCCTTCATGGTCAGTAAGATTTGTACTGATTATTTATTGTTTAAGAGGTGTCACGTAAGGGCAGAGGTGAGCATTTGTGAGCAGCAATATTTTCATTCCTAGAACGAGTACAACAGATAGAGTATTTGCTTTGAGGATGCTGATGGAGAAGTACAGAGAAGGTAATAGGGAGTTGCATTGTGTCTTTGTAGATTCAAAGACAAGACATGTACTGTATGAGAGCTGTAAGACAGTGGTGAGATGTGCTGTAGGTGTGAGAAGAGAGGTGGAGGTGGGTCTGTATCAAGGATTAGCCCCTTCTTGTTTGCTCTGGAGATGGCCACGATGACAGATGAGGTTAGACAGGAGTCTCCATGGACTATGATGTTTGCAGATGACAGTGTGCTTTGTAGCGAGAGCAGGCAACAGGTGGAGGAAAATCTAGAGAGGTCGAGGTATGCTCTTGAAAGCAGAGGAATGAAGGTTAGCCATTGCAAGACAGAATACAGTACATGTGTGAATGAGAGGAACCTAAGTGGAACGGTGAAGCTACAGGGAGCAGAGGTAAAGAAGGTGCAGGAATTTAAGTACTTAGGGTCAATGGTCCAGAGCAAAGGAGAGTGTGGAAAGGAGGTAAAGAGGCATCTTGAGGCAGGTTGGAATGGGTGGAGAAAAGTGTCAGGTGTGGAAAGGTGTACAAGACAGTGGTGAGACCAGTGATGCTCTACAGCTTAGAGACAGTGGCACTGAAGAAAAGACTGGAGGCAGAGCTGGAGGTAGAAGAGATGAAGATTTTGAGGTCCTCTTTGGGCGTGCCAAAGATAGACAGAATCAAGAATGAGTTCATCAGAGAGACAACCCATGTTAGAAGTTTTGGAGATAAAGTCAGAGAGGCCAGATTGAGGTGTTCAGAAAAGAAATAGTGAGCATATTGGTAGAAGGATGCTGAGGTTGGAACTGCCAGGCAGGAGGTCTAAAGGACGACCAACGAGAAGATTTATACAGTAGATGCAGTGAAAGAGGACATGAAGTTAGTTGGTGTGAGATAAGAGGATGAAGAGGATAGAGTTAAATGGAGGCAGATGATTTGCTGTGGCGAGGAGCTGAAAGACAAAGAAGTACAGATGTCACGTATAAGACTAAATCTGTTCCTTGGTTCCTTCTCAGAGTTCTTGGAGTTGTTAGCAACAAAGGAAAGAATCTTGCCTTGATCCAGGTGGAATGATGTTTTATCCAGACATGCGCATATGCTTCACATAATCCTGTTCATGAGCGTCTTTTAACACAAGCATCTGGGTTTAATAAATATCTATTAGCTCCAGAAGGGAACCCTGAACTAAAAGGGATCTCTTTAGGTTGTATGCAACACATTATTATTTCTTGGTTTGTATGAAATCCATCAAATAGATGTAAAGAATGTAGATCTATCTTATTCCTATTATTAAACCCATCACAAAGCTCCAAGACCATTAATGTTGATAATGTGATTAGGGAGTGATAATTGGACTAATTCAATTGAGCTTTGCTTCACAAAAGGTCAGGGCCACTTCATGCAGTTTCGGGCTCATGCTGCATTGAGCAAGCCAGTTGCAAGGGGAAGAATACCCTTGGAATACAATAAGCAACATTGAAGGCAAGCAACAAGTAATCCCACAACATGAGATAGTGTGATGAAGTGAACCAAGAGCCATAGTAGATGGTTTAAAGTAAACTAACTAACTAAATAAAAAGATTTTATACGAAATGTAATGCTACACTACAAACAAGAAATTAAACCATCATAAATAGCACGCTAATACTAATAGTGTCATGTTAAATACCTGCTTTAGCTATGACCAGAAACATTATTGGAGACACACATTGGACTTTATCACCACTTCCTATGTATTAGTCTTCCTTTTTATGTAAATATATGCATGGAATTTTGCTAAAAATGTGGATTGACAGAGCACTACTGTAAGTTTTGTCTGGCTTAAACAGAAATCTGGCTTGAAGAAAGCATTCAGCAAACCACACTTGATATTTAGAAGAGACATGGTATAATTACAGACTTGAAACACCAGACTTGAAAAACTGCCATCATAAATATTGTTAGTTTTCCTGCCTTTCAACAAATGTTTTCTTATGTTAGTGTTTAAACATAAGCCAATTTTCCCAACATCATCATCACTCATCATTACCAGCAGAAAAACAGGACTGACGAACTTCCAGCAAAGCCTCCAGTAGAGTCCTGGCTTGAAGCCCATCATCCGTTCAATGTCTTCACTGAATCTGTCCACCCCTGACACACATATACACACACAGAGTAAGGGAATGCACTAGCCAATGCACCTTATCAGTCAGCATATCTACTCCCAAATTGGCCAGAAATCTAACCTATGCAGTGAAATTACAATAATGAGGAAGGAGATGCTTGTGCCCTGCGTTTGAGTCCCACCAGTTGATGGTCTCCCAGTGTGTGGTTTGTCTTTAGTGCCGGTTCCATTTCTTTAAACTGTGTTACAGTATCTGTGTCAACTGTGTCATTTCCATAAACATTCTGTAGTGCAGTGGGAGACCATCAACTGCAACCAAGGGGATTTTGTAAGAGGATTTGAGAGTTAGGTTCAACAACGATGAAAAAGCATTGCTTGTGTCGCTATGTTGAGTAGTACCTTTATATAGAGGAAGAGTTACTCTACCAACTTGAACTACCTATGTTAATTAATAATAATAAAAAAAATCTTCCCACTTTTCCATAAATTTAGGGACATCCTTCACATTAATTTCATATTAGTCTCTTCACACACTCTTGTAAATAAAGATTAACAACAAAAAAAGAAAAAAGACAAATCTTCCCTAATTAATACCATTTAAGTATTAAAATTTAAAATTCTTATTGCCCTCATTTATCATGCTGTATATGCGGAACAGCCGTCACAACAACTGCACTTGGGTAGAGTTTCTTTTTTGTTTTTTTAATGTTTATAGCTAACATTCACTCATGTTCAAATCAACTTATAGAAGGTTTTTCGGAGTTTCTATCAAAACTTTATGATACTTCTCTAAGTTATTAGAAATGTAACCTTTTAAAAATATATATATATATATATATATATATTATTGATAGTAATTAAGGAATAAAAATGTGAGCTAATGTCACCTTGTCAATTAAGACCAACATAACTAATGATTTAATTTTTGGCAATGAAATATTACCATATAAACCAAGGGCAGGTCAGTCTGTCTATGCATAGCTGTAAGCAGAAAAGAAATACCACAACTGATGGAAGATGCAGTGCTTGCTCATTACTTTTAATAACGATAAATTATTTAATACTGTTATTGCCATAGAAGTGAGTAAAATCATTTCCACCTGCTTTTAAGAATAAAATCCATTTCTGTTTTTTCAAGCTTTATCTTGATTGATTGTTTTGCAAGCTGTTTGTGCACTTCATAACAGTTATGAAGTTTTGCCTAAGAAACAGTTTTTATACAGGATATAAAAACCTAAATTTTTAAAACCTAAAAATACAAAGTTACCAGAAGAATCCATAATCTCTAGCACACTTAGTAAAACCTCTGAGATGTTTTATTTACAGTACTTACATGGATACCCATGATCCTGTCCTCAGTTTGCTGGTGTATAATTGGTGCTGAATGATGCTCAGTTCACCTACTGGTGGTGTTGATGTTGTGGTTGATTGGTGTATAGTGTATGGTAGTGTAGATTGCAATATCATGTTCATGTATAATGTTTAAGGTCATTAATACTTTGTTAAATTAAACTATAACCAACCATTGGACCTAATCGTCATGAATCACCCACCATAGAACCAGGACACTCCTATGGCTTCCACAAGAACCCCAAAAAGAATCGATGTCCCTGCAGCATAGTGGTCCAGTAGGGTGAAGACATAGATCCCTCCCTATGGGCAATGATATCAAGAATAAAAAATCCATTACTTAGAAGCCACTTTAAACCCCAACATAAGTTTATATGTCAGTCCATGTAGTAACCTACTGACCTAGACCTTATTGCTGATTTCCTTAGATTTCATAATTATTATATTGAACTCATGTACAGTACAAAGAGGCAGGTGTGCTGCAATACAATGATACTTTGTATATGACAGCCTACAACTCAAATGTAAGTTCTTCTTCAGAATTTATGAAAATTAATGACATAGAATGTTTAAATGTACAGTAAATATTTTATATGTTTTATCCTTCATGTTCATAAGGCATAATAGAACTCAGAAAGAAATGCATGTTCAGCTCAGAACATTGAAGCAAGACTTTTGTGGAAGTTTAGACAAGATTATGGATGTTCTTAGGTTTCAATTAACTTGTTTTTATATCTTTATGCATGTAATCTCATATGAATTGGCCATTTAAAATACACAATCCCAAGTTTTCAATATCTCACTTCCAGGGTTAGGTAATGAGATGATTCATACTTTTGTAATGCACAATAAGGCAACAAGGAAGGTCCCGAATGCTGTGATGAAGGTGAACAGCTTCCTGTTTCTCTTCAGGATCTTGAAGTCATCTGTGAGTCCAGTGATGACTGCTTCCATGCCACCCATCTGAACAGAAAGGACATAGTGTACGGTTATGGGGGAGGTTTAAATGCGAGTATGTTTATGCACAATGTGTTTGCTTTGCTAATCTGTTGACAGTTTTTGTTTAGGTTTTATCAGGATTTCCATTGCATTTTCCTGTCAACAAGATTTCCCCCCTACACCAGTTTGTCGGTGACAAGCTGGTGTTGCACAATCACCCGTTTGTCCTTTATTTTGTGGAAAATCTCCATTGTACTATCACAAATTATTATTTTTCAGAAGTGGTTCTCTGTTCCTATCAAACCTGTCTGTCTTAATGATTATTTAAAGCAAAATCACACAAAAATGGCAAATTGTGTTAATCCTGTTATGTTTGCTCATGTTAGCATAGTAGTTAGCATTAACAATAAACATAATACTTATCTTCTGTATCAATTTAAATTAGAAATTCTCTCAGAAATCCTGTCAGATTACTTCATGATAGCTTGGCAGTTAAGATCATTTCTATTTTTGTGTAGAACTTAAAATTCTCTTAGAAATTCTGTCAATTTATCCCATATTATCTAAAAAGCTAGACCTGGCAATTTAGATACAAACATTTTTTATTTTAACATTCTCTCAGAGTTCCTGTCAGGCTAGCTAACACATTAAACCTCCTCTCAGAACTCCTGTCACATTAGCAAGTTAGCTAGTGGTCTAGTGTTAGCCATCAGTATTTAGAACATTAATGAGTCCTACTTCAGGCTACCTCGTCTCAAAGAATTTCTGTTATCATCATGCTAATGATAGATGGTTGGCGAATGAACAGTATATTGATTTGAATGACGTCCTTCTGTTGACTTTCATACAAACATAAAAACACGCTTCAGTGGGCAACTTAAAATATGCAAAGAAAATCCCATATATATAGAAACTTTGACTTTTATATTTAGCACTAAAGAGAGATAATTCATTGGAAAAGGGATGTTTGATGTCAGCTTTAAGATTAGGTTTTATGTCTTTCTCAGTAAGGGACTTACAGAGCTGTCAATGCCTAGGGTTAGAAGCATGATGAAGAAGAATATGGCAAAGAACGTCGAGCCAGGGAGAGTGGAAATGGCCTCCGGGTAGATAATGAACACAAGTCCAGGCCCTGTATTCAAACACACATTAGAAATTCAGTAATACAAGGTCATATATCAAGTAATGGCACATAACGCATAGAACTAAATATTAAATAGCACATTTAAAAATAAACAAAATATTGCTCAGATAAACTTTAAAATATTACTTTAACCTGGTATTTATTACATTTACAGAATTTCAGGTATTGGATTTTCTGATGATCAGGACAGGGTTGTTATTCAGCATTATTTCATGATTTAGCATTATTTACTTATGGAATCGAGAACACAGCATTCAATCCAAGCTCATTTTAAAGCTGATGAAGAGATGTGACATACACACCATCTGTGGCCACTTCCTTAATGCTGACGCCATGCTCATGAGCCATGTAGCCCAGCACCGAGAAGATGGCAAACCCTGAGAAGAAACTGGTGACGCAGTTTATGGTGCTGGTCAGGAGGGCATCCCTGCAAAGGTACAAATGCACCTATGGGTTATTTGGGATTTACATTATGGTTGTCTTAGATTGTTCCTTTCCCCCATATTTAAAGCATATAAAACTGTTACTACTGTATTTTTGTATCTATTAAGATAAATAATATTTCTTAAAGATAGGGGTCCACACACTAAATGTGACTGCTTATAGACTTTTTATTATTATTTAATTTTTTTATGGTTTTGATTACAATTTCCTATAATACAATAGTTCCAATGGAATGGTATTTAGTTTACTGTGTATTCCTGCATTGCAATCAGTGTTCGAGGCACAACCTTCTGATCTTCCATGACCTGGTGATGGTAAAGTGGTTACTGAAGATGAAAACATGTAATTTTATAGGTCAAGCAAAGTCAGAAGATTATGGCTGAATCTATATATAATATTGTTTTAAAAATGTATTCTGGGTCTCACAGATTCATTTAAATGCTTGGGTCACTTGAAACCATTTGCAACTTATATAATTTATTTATTTATTTATTTTTTCTTTGTAATGATGGTAGAAATTATTGTAAGACTACTAACTACTATGATCCCACCAGTATGTCAATCTGTACTATTACAAAATCTAAATACACTAAATATAAATAGACATTTTTATTATAATCGTGTCTTGGCTCTGTGCAACATTTTGTCATTTAATCCAAAGAAAAGACAGCTTTGCTTCCCCACTAGCATGGAGTCAAGCTATCATTCATCTGATAAAGAAAAATAAGGTTAATGATGAATGGGACAGCTCAAGTTTAATTACCTCATCAAGGTATCATCTGGCCTGGTTAGCATGAGCTCAGACTGTTAACACAGTTCAACAAATGACTTCAGAGTGTCATTGGAGTGTGCCCAGTGATTTTGTAATCTATGTGCTAGAAACATGGCCAAATGGGGCCAATTTGTAGCCTATAAGCAAAGAAATACAATTAAAGTAAAAATTAAAAGATGATGCACTTGACCAGCTTAAACTGCAACAGTGCCTTATAACAGCTGAGAAGTTATTTGTTGTGATTATGCAACTGATCAGTTGTAGAATTTGCATTTTTGATTAAAACCGTCTGCAAGTTCTCCTACGTAAGTGGTGGAATAGAAAAGCATTTGCCCTGTCCATAAATCATATCTGATTGATGCAATAATCAACCATGGGTACAAAGTCAGGGGGGCAACATTAGCCACGCTGTCTGAATGAAAGGGGTGGCTTTACTGTCACACCTGTTAAGCACAGCTAACCAACTGTAGGTATATGTGAGCTCATTTATGTGAAACAGAACAGTTAAATAAATTTGAAAAACTTAAAAAATAAATCATTTTAAATGTCTATGAAGAAAACATGTGGTTGTCCCAACCATCTCCACTTGCTAGGTGTCATTTGATAGGGTAGAGCTAGAAAGTTAATGAGTAATAGAAATGTACCAAATTGGGAGATGTTCATTGTTTTCTTTCAAGAAACTACTTGAACACCAACCATCTCACTGTAAATTTTCTTGGAAAATCTTGGAATTTATATGGAAGAATCCAACTTAATACATAAAATTTTGTAACCAGGTGTAGCAGGTAGCCGTCAGGATCTAACCTCTAGTATACTGTATTCATATTTATAAATTTGAAAGAAGGATATAAAGGTTAATCCCCACTGCTAAATCTACAGTAGTCATAACATTTATCATGTGAATGTACTGTAGTTACATGTTGTTACAAACAATAGTGACAAGGTGGGGCTCTTTTTTTATAAATATTCCCCCCGTGCTATCAATTTCTTTGAATATGCAGTAACATTACATTGGACACTTATATATTTGATGTTGTTTGTAATTTCGAACCCATAAGTTTTTCAATTCATTAGATTTATCTTTTAATCAAAATGCCCCACTGAGATACATGGCCCGAGCAGAAACACACAAACTCTTATTAGTAAGGGTTAAGGGTCCTTCTATCCGACATGTCCTTTGGAAACAGAGATAACATTTGCCTACTAAGAGCATAAATTTAACACTGGCCACAGTTCTTATTCAATTAAGCAACAGCTCCAAGGAGAAAGATGAAGATAGCCATCATTTACCTGAACTGCTGTCTATTTAATGGCATAGAATGACGGGAATTAAACGCTCAGAGCTGCAGTGGCCATGCTATAGTGCTGGTGATGGAGCTTGTGATATCCAATCCCAACAGATCACATCAGTGACTGTGTCTTACCTATAGCAGTTGTTGTCAAATTTATTGTAGCTGGCAAAGGCGATAAGCACACCGAAACCTGCCCCAAGTGAGTAGAAAATCTGAGTGGCGGCTTCTATCCAAACCTGAAACATACAAAAAACAATGATACATACACGGGACAAGACAAATTAAAGATAGCAATACAAATAATAATATTGAAAATTTATCAAAAGATTGTAGCTAATTCCAAGGATAATATTGTGTATAATGTTAAAAGGATATCCTATATGTCAGGAAGTATATATAATATTCCAAATTATTATATATAGTAAATTGATTAGATGACAATTAGTTCTAAGTTCATTTAAACTGAAGTTCATCATATGCTCACTTGAGGATTGTTGAGCTTATTGAGGTCAATGTGGAGGTATGCACGAATTCCATTCATAGCACCTGGTAGTGTGATGCCTCGGATCAGCAGCACCAGAAGTACAATATAGGGCATGGTGGCAGTGACATACACCACCTACACCAGATTAAAAAAAAAGTCCAATAAAATGTCCAATCAAGATAAAAAGATAAAAGTAAAATCCCATTCAGACATTCATTAAGAATCATAATAAATTATACGAAATGTTGCATTTCCCTTTCTGAATGTCATAAATATTTCATGCCTCCAGCAATTTTCATATCTTCTTACAACTTTTTCATGCATAAACCATATTCAGCTTATTAGATGACTGCATTAAACAAAAGTAACATGCAAATTAGAGAATGAAATCTAAAAAAATTACTAATAAAAAATTTACCAAAGTTGTACAAGTAAAATATTACATATGGCATCCATAGATTTTGACACCCGAAAGCGTCTGTGATTTCATTCAGTTCAAGCTTACTACACATAGTCTTTACTGCATTGTCGTTTAATATTTTGTATTCAATTTTAGTATTATACTCTGGCTGTTTGGTACCTTTCCAGAAGACTTTACACCCTTCCACAGGCTAAAGTAGAGAATAAAGACGACCACGATGAGGCAAAGTGACAGCTGCCAGCGAGGTTCTTTCAGGTCATGGATTCCTTGACTCTCATGGATGCGCAGTACTTCTCGTCTAAGCAAGGAACACATACCTGTATTGTAATAAGTCTAACAAATTTAAAAATGCAATTCAAAGTATTACTTGATTTATGGTACACAGAATTATTTTTTTTCAATCAAATTAAAATGTGACACAGTGTTTGATGTATTTAAAAAGGTTAGGATTAACATCTGCACAACTGTACAGTGCGGTGAACAACCACTCGTGATCATGCTGTAACTCATTATTATTGAATGTGACAGAAGTCACAGAGTGTTCAGGAATGTCTCATTTGCTATTTAAAGACATGACCATCAGAACAACACATTCAAACAAAACACTGAGACAACCACCACCGGGTTAATCAGAGGACTACATGAGAACTGTTTGTCCTGGCAAAGACTATTTATCAAATTAAGTTCAAACAAGTGTGCATTTCATTGCTTTCAGGAACTCCTCAAATCTAATAAGAACTGAAAGCGACTGTAGTCTGTCCAGAAGACCTCAAACATGACTGTGGTGTGAGTTGATCACTGGGCTTGTGAAGCTATTATGTGCAAGCAGTAACTACACTGGGATTATGTCATTAGTTTATGTCAAGGGAGATTATGTCAGGAAAATAGTGGAAAGCATGCAGTACATTTGGAAATAGTTAGGAGTTTACAATTAAAAGTGTATAACTTCATTAGCTAGCCCATTGGTCCAAGTTGGTGTAAGGTGCTGCTCAATCGCTACTGTGTTTCTGTCAAGTTGTAAGTGTGTGAGTGTGTTTATGTGTGTGTGCCATGCGATGGATTGGCACCCCGTCCAGCGTGTTCCCCGCTTCATGCATCAAGTTTCCCAGGATAGGTTTCTGGCCCCCGGTGACCCTGTATACATGATAAAGCGGTATAGATGCTGAGTGAGAGAGCGAGTGTCATGTTTCTGAATTTGCTGTAATATTTGTATTTTTCCCGAAAAATTCCTGCAGTGGTTTTGGTTTGTTAATATGTTTTGCACTCACAAGCTGCCATCAATTTGTCCACTCCTGAAGTTGCCATGTTAGTTACATGTTTTGTGTTGAAATCCTCAATGCATGAAATCATTTTCATGAGGCTGTCATGACACCACTGTGTAACATTCCACATTGTCTGCAAGTTTCACTCAGAATATAATTTTGTGGACTGTTTATGATTTCAGAAATACCCAGGTACTGCTCCTAGTCAGTTATATAATCCGTTTCCTTAGTTGAACACATACACGTCCCTTTGGGACTTTTATCTTCCATCACGTTTCAGTCCTTCTCTGTGGGTTTCCAACGGTTTTAGAGTTTTATGACTGCATAAATGAGAAAAGATGAAACGTACCACCCAGACATGGGGCCTCACTTTAGAAGAGGTAAATATTGTTCATGCTGTTTTTTCTCTTTCTGGGTGTCAGAACAAAATATTAAGTCCAAGTATTCAAGGAAAAGACAATCATGATCCAGATTCCCAGAAGTTTAAAGGAACAATAATTTAAGGCCATTGTTATAGGAACCTGTTGTTTTGTGCTTTTCCTTCCGAAATAAAAACATGAAGAAGTTATTGTTTCCTTTTCATTTTTTCCTTTTCATTTTAAACTACTGTCGATATACTGAGTAGGTCTAGACTTGAAACGTTGGAGTACTTTATATGTCTATTTCTATTTTAAAATGATGCACAAATAGTTATCTTTGTGAAACATCTGAAATATTTCTTTTATAATCTAAAACAGATCTTATCTGACACTACTAAACTTTCCACAGGCAAGGTTTAAAACTGTAACCTCCAGCTTCCAATATGAATTAACAGCTTTCTTTTACTGCTGAGTCCAACGATTTTGCATAAAATAATATTTTTTAAATGATTCTTGCTGGCCAGAAAACACCAAATAATTTCTTATAACAGCACGGATAACAGAAAAACATATAAAATACATAAAAATGTCATTTTAAAGTCTTTTCTCTAGTAAGTCACATGACTTTGTTTACCAGTTGCCCTTTACTTTTAGCTAAAAAACATTGCAGTCTTGACAATTTGCTCTATAAAGAGAATGCAGAATGCATATGGAGAATAATTAAATGTCATACTGTTAGGTAACGTCAGAATATAGATGCTATTATGCATAAAATATGTTATAGCAAGTGCTAACAAGTGGACATTCTACATTAAATGCAACTAAGAGGGGCATTCAAGTTAAACTGGGACTTTTGATTGTGTAGAATAACAGAACTCTTTAATGGAATGTAATCAGTACTGTACAGCAATAACTCCCAGCTGAGTTCCTGTAATGTGTGTAATTGGTGCCCATAAATGATTGTGTCTACATTTCCCAGATTTTCAAGGATCAGATGTCCTAAACGCTGAATGTCCATGCAACTGTGACTGCTGTGGGTCCTAAGCCACCTCTGTTGGGGTCATCATTCACAAACTACAGACTTTTTAAAAAATGTTTGCACCATTTAAATGTTGTACTATGGCTAAGATTTCTATCACTGTAGTTATCTGTAAATGTTACTCGATTTTACGCCTCTCATTTATGTGAAAAGTCCCATTTGACTTGAACACTCCTTATAAATAAAAATTACATTATTTAACAGAGAAAAATGGATAATTGCTAGAACGTCGTCATGGTTTTACCAGAACAAATCACTCTGGAACATATAAAAAAAAAGAATTATGGTTGTACTTTTCTGTAAGTAAAGTCCCTATTCATTGCTTATTATTTACAGAAACTACTTATTGGTCAAGACAAGTCATGGTGCTTAGGGGGCTGCACTAATTAAGTCAATATGATATATCTGCGCCTTTAAGAGATTACTTCAGTTGGTAATGGATTGGAAAGAAAGAGGTAGCATGAATAAAACAAACTGCCTCACCATTTAACAGATTGCATGAATAGAATATTTGCTTTGCTTCAGAAAATTTCTGACAGCTATAAAATTTGCTCAGGCAAGTATTTTTATCCTTATTTAAGGAATAACAGTCTTATACCAGAGTGATTTACCAACCCATGACTCTTTTAATAGTTTGTAGTTATGTTTAATGATATGGAACATCCACTGAACAAGTTAGTTCGTATTATTTCTAGCACTGTAAATGGTGATATGTTCATAAATAGGCCATCTGCTATAGGAGACCTTATAAAAACAATAACACAAGACCCTATTCAAAAATTCTTTATCAACAATAAACAATCACACTTATGTAAATTTTCCGTTTTACAGCAAAGTTTCAGACAATATTTGCCAAATTCTTAATGCAAAAACAAAAAGCAATGTGAGTAATTCTTAGTGATGTAAATGAACATGGACTACCAATGTTTGTATACACTTTAGTACAGTAGGAGAAGATAGTTCTGTAACTGCTCTATCATGTTTTTTCCACCAATTTCTTTTTCCACCAATTTGAAAAAGTAATGGGACCAATATGCTTAGTTGCAGGCTGATATTCTTCATTCTTTAAAGTCATTATTCAAAGGAACTCCATTTGACATCCATTCCAAAATGAGAAAATGGCTAATTTTCAACTAAAATTAAATTTCCACTAGAGAATCCTTACTGACAAAACAATTCGTTCATGACTATGCTTAATGTGTGTCTGGAAGAATTTTTTGACAGCTACTATTACTTTCTGCCCACCAGAGACAAAGATTGACTGACAAAACAATGCACTGGAATGAAATGTGGGTGGTAAGCTGGATGATGAAACTTCCTCATCTTGACATTGCCATTATCTAGAAGTCATAATTGATTACCTATTGTAGAAAGACAGTGGTGGTGACATGTGACATAAGTAAATCAGTGAACAACTTCCTTAATTTTGGGGTTGACAAGCTTATCTATTGTTTTCAGTTTTTTAAATTTACTATACGGTGAGATGCCTTCAAAACCAAATCAGTTGAGACTTTCAAAACACAATCCATCAACAGAATAAATTTTCATTATGTCTGTCAGTGAATATTTCTTTCTTTCTGTGTAGTTGTTGACCACAAGTCCCCACTAAATGGGACCATCCATTCGATATCTGGTGTGTTATGATTCATAAACCTGCATCCAATGTAAATTAATATTCAAAATTAGCGGCATCACCAGGCATAATTTGAGGAAATCAGCGAATCCAGAAAAAAAACAGAATGGACAAAGGAAGATCAGATACAAACAGAAGTATAGCCAAAATGTGTAGCTATGATTAATTGATTTGTATTAAATATTTAAATAATTGGATTAGGTTTCTTAAATAAATGTGTATTTATGGGATTCATAGAATCCTTTTCTAATAAGGGGATCTGAAAAGAAAAGAACTTCTGCAGGATACACTAATGAGACTAATCATGGCATAGTGTTTTTTGGGGGTTTTTTTTTTGGACTTAATGTCAGGGTTAAGAGAAAATGATGCATCATTATGTAAGAAACTACAAAGAAACAAAAAAGGTATACATGAAACACACAATAGAGAACAAGATACAGTACAGTAAGAGAAAGAAAAATAAACTGCAATATAAAGATAAAAGGAGAAAAACATAGAGACGGAATTAAAGAGCAAGGAATTAAAAATATGCAAACTAGACTAAATTTGCAACATTTACTTCAAAGGGCATATGTTTTATTGCCTGTACGTTCAGAGTAGTATAATCATCTTAAAAGCCCAGAGTTTATCTCTTGTGGCTTTCAGTATGCTTCATGTATAGTATTAAACAGCTTTATGGTGAGTCTTTTGAAATTCACTTTAACAAAGACATCAAACAGCACCTTTCCCTGTTTAGATAAAACTATATTTATCGGAGGAAGAATTCTGCCTCATGAGTTTTTCCACATAATTCTCAACCTCAGGAATGCTTCTGCAAGTAAAAACTACAACCCTTGTCCAAGTAGACAACTCCTTTGTACTTGCTTCAATTATTTCACTCTGTGGGGAATTCCTCTGGGTTATCTGGTTGCCTTTCACCATAAAAATATCAGTAGTTGGTAAGTACTCTAGAAGGGATAGACTGGAATCCCAACCATGGTATATCCCAATGTTCCAGGAACAATTGCTGTTATGGATGTGTTTCTGGATGGATGGATAGATGGATGAATAGGAAGGAAGGAAGGAAGGAAGGAAGGAATAGATAACTGTGAAAGAAAGGTTATGATATGCCTTTCAACCCACTCATATCAACATCGGGGACAAGAAGTCAAAGTAATTCTAAATCATTCTAAATGGACAGAGCATGCTTATTAAATTCTACAAAAAGTGAAATCACAAGTTTATATTAACATTTTTGCCTTAATTCATTACACATGCCTGTCTAAAACAGGTGCTTCATATAAACAGATGAGAAATGTGATTATTCATCATTTCTGATGGAGAGACGATCATTTAGCTTTTTTTGGACAGAGTCTCTGGTGTCGACTTTTCAAATATAAAACTCAGTAATAGATTTTTCATTGTTAGTTGAATCAAAGTTCTCAAACGTCTTTTTGGCACCATGATAAGAAAATATACCATATCTAAAACAAAGGATATTGATTAATGACTCAGAATTCTTAAAAACAAAGACTAGATCCACTTAAATGTACGATCAGGTCTTGAGATGAACTTTCTCTTAGCCACAGTAAAATTTGAAAACATTTGAATGGTGCAAAGGTTTTACAAGAAGCTGTATGTCCATCCATAACGATCTTGACCAAGATGGCTTGGAGCCTCTCAGTAAAAAACAGCCTGGTTTGAACACCACAGGTGTTCTGTTTTTGCAGGACAGCGTTTGGATTATGACCTCATACTGCCCATCGCACCACTTGCGCATTACAGGAACTCAGCTGAGAGTTACTGCCCCATCCTTACCCTTATAGTAACCCCTATAGTCCTGATCTTGCTCCAAGCCTTTTCTACATGTTTGGGCCATTTAAGGAGTTCGAGTTCCTGGGAGGCCAGCATTTCTGATATGAAGTAGGCAATCTAATCATGGCTCCGATGTACTGTGAAAATTTTCTACCTTGATGGTATGCAAGCACTATTGAAATGCTGGGTGTTGCAGAGGATTATATATATACTCAGCAAAAAAGGAAACGTCCTCTGACTTTCAACTGTTTTTACTTTCAGTAAACTTAATGTGTAAATATTTGTATGAACACTAAAAGAG
>JAQMYL010000023.1:5863670-5873833 GCA_030014365.1 Clarias pachynema | reverse complement strand
CTCCATCCAAGGCCAAGATGTTTAGACTTCATGTGACCTTTTGTTAAAGTTAAGTTAAAATCATATCTGTTGCAAAATTCTACTGAAATCAATCCCTGTGAGGCAATAGAAAGGCTCTATGGAGTAATTTTCCTTAACAGCTGTTGTTTATACTACTGAGGCTGACAGATAACAGCTGTATTCTGCAACTAATCCTGAACCAAACCTAATCCAAACAAACCACACAGAAAAAGGTACAAACAACAAACACAAGACTAGAGTGAATCAAAGGGAAACAAAACCCTGTAGCTCTGTCATGAGATTTTCATAGTTTATACCCCTTTACCATTTGCAGTTTTTAACTAAAGGGCTGAGGGCTTAGGATCACACAGTGCACAATTCAACATCCCTGAAGACCTGGTTTTTCAAAGTTGGAATAGAGGAACATACTTGGTCCAAACACTGACTTTAACCTCACTGGCCCTCAGGCCTCTTCAACTGACATCACTGATTGACCTCACTAATGGTCTTGTGGCTGAACAGGCAAATCCCAAAGCCATACACCAAAATATAGCGGAAAGCCTTGTCAGAAGAGTGGAGTCAAAAGGGGAACCAACTCCTTGTTAATGTCCATGGTTTTGGAATGGGTACACATGGCTATGATGGTCAAGTGTCCGCAGAATAACGACTATAATATTTATTCATTACTGTTCCATTTTCGATTCCTATTTTAACCAAAAACTTTTTTTGTCTTCTAGATTTAAATACTGTTGTCATGACAACCTTTGAAGCTGCCTTTAGGGTTATGAAGACTGTCATTTTGATTGGGAATTACAGAAGTAGTTTTGATTAATCATACAATTCATACAACTTTTTAGTATAAATTTGTATATTTAACAATGATCTTCACTGTCCCAGGCATGAATTTAAAGTTATTATCTCTGTGCCACAAGGCTTATCAGACAGCTGGACTGAATTTCGAACAGGAAAAAAGTTCAGAGTGTGAATACAGGATAAAGAAAAGACCTCTGTTTAAGTAAAACTCCACCCCCATACACAGATGTCCAATCAATGCTTAACTCCATAGATAATTCCGAGGATTCAATATTGGTCTATGTGGTGTTTTGGGATTAGTTCCTCACTACCGGTGCTTACTAGAAATCTGAATACAGCCCTCAGTGTGTGTGTGGTCTCCTGATTATCATTGCTTACCACAGCGCAGTAAGGATTTATTCATATTAAAGATGGGTCTGTTTTCAGAATACTAAGCACTCACTCTCTCTTCTCCCAAGGCTCGGACCAGATTATGTACATAAGATGTGTGTGTGTGTGTGTGTGTGTGTGTGTGTGTGTGTGTGTGTGTGTGTGTGTGTGTGTATTCAAAAAAAAAAATTTTTTTCTTAGGATTGCATTATTAGGGTTAGCTGATCCCATCAAATCTACTGTAGTCCCCAACAGAGGACATCTGGAGTAAATGGATGTCTCTGTGTGTATCTGTGTGTAAAACCATGAAGTCTACTCAGAGTCACAGCATAATTTTATGTCTTTTATGGCCACTTCTGTTTAGTGATTTTGATCCCGTCTCATTATTACAAGCTGCCTAAAGTAGTTCATCAAATAGATTGACTATTGCAAAAAGCAGACAAATACACTACGTGTAAACATGATGGAATGTCTCCCACAGGACGTTTTATCTGAGGTTTGATTATGTAATTATAATAAAACAGTACAGTCAGTTTTAAAGTTTGTTCAAACATGCTTTTGCTTGTGCCATCAAACATTTTGCTTTGGAATCTGTGGAGAGATTTGTGGTTCCTGCTCATGTTCTAGCCACACCAATTCACACACACACAGAAACTCACAGATATGAATCCTAAGTCCAGACATATGCAAACATATAAAGCAGCAGTTAAAGCCGCTTAAATCCAGCCTAAAAGCATATCCTTATTTCATATAATTAAATACAATTTTAGAAATACAGTATATTGCAGTCAGAAATGCAACAATAGTTGTATAGTTTTCGATAAAATGAACATTGTTTGCTGTGATGATTATTTATTTATTTGTTCATTTGTTTATGCATGTATGTATGTATGCATGTACAGTATGTGTGTAGTATGTATGTGTAGTATGTATATATGCATGTATGTATGTATATATGAATGTACAGTATGCCTGTTTGAATGCATGCATGCATGTACTGTAAGTATGCATGTATAAATATATATGTGTGTATATGCATGTATGTGTACTTGCATGAATGTATGCCTGTTTGCATGCATGCATGTAAGTATGCAGGTATGAATATATGTTTGTGTATATGCATGTCCATGTGCATGCATGAATGTATGTACAGTATGTAATTTTGCATATCTGCATGTACACATGAGTGTATGTAAAAATCTAAAGACATCCTGAACAATAGGTTCTCTAGAGGTTCCTTTACACTTTGTGGAATATACTTTGGAATACATGTGGGATATACTTTGGGACACATAATTGCCTTCATTTTTATTAATAATTTTTTTTTCATGCTAAACCTAGTGAGAATTGGTTATTTTAGTCAGCACACTAAAATTATTATTCATAATGATCTAATCCTGATGTTGATTTTGCCATTTTGTCATTAAAAAGATAGACGTTATCATCGTTACCTGTCTGTAAAGAAGAACGTCTCCCCTCTGAACTGTGCTATAGCATCAAATATGATGTTCTCACTGCATATATCCATAGGAGTGACTGGACCCATAGTGGGAGGAACTGGCTGTCCTGTTGGAGGACCTGTGAGGAAGAGAAACAATGTTGTTTCTTGATTCTGATGCTTACAGTATATAGGTTTAAGATGTGCTGCTATACTGTAGGTAAATAATCAATGCCAAGGTAGTGTTATGGGGCTTGATGTGGTACAGTAATACTTTTCCAATTACCGTTTGTCTTAATTACAGTGTTTAATCATCTTATACCAAAGCAATTTGCCAACAGCTGCATTTACATAGCCTATATTTGACCTATTTATTTAATGTCATGACACACCAGCCTCTCTCTTACTATTAAAAAGCATTGACACTGGTGACTTTTTACATAAATGTTTAAGAAAAAAGAAAGACTACCTTACAGAAAAAGCAGCATATAAACAATTATTTTTTGTAATTTTGTCTACATGTAATTTGTTATCATAAAAATTAGACCGATCACATGACATTTTTATTGTAGCATATTTGTTCTTCTTTTTTCTACTCTATAATTACCATAGAGCTCCTGAATTCCTCTGATGTCGTCATTGGAGAGCCTGAAGTGCTTAGTGTAGGTGTAGATGGGAGCCATGAGTGCTCCAGGGTCTTGAGAGTGCTCCAAGCCCAGAGCATGTCCAAACTCATGGGCTGCCACCAGGAACAGACTGTAGCCTAGAGGATAGTGACCAAAGACCGGATCAAAACACTTGAGTCTGGTCATTATACAATACATTACTAAACTAAAGTTCAATAGCAACAGTGTCATATTTTTAGTTTAGGAAGACAAAGAATGGCATATTTTATATCTCACCTTGATCTGGACAAAAGCCCCATTTGCGGTCTTCATCAAAACTCTTGGTGACACTACACCACATCTTCCCATCATTACGTCCAGAGGTGGTACAGGCATCATAGGTTTTGCCCAGGAAAATGAAGGGGAACACACAGGGAGATCCCTCAGCATTCCCTCCAATTGTAGACATGGCTGCAAGGAGAAAATATGTTAATAAAAGGATATACAGCAGAACAAATACTTTTTTTTTTGCTTGTCTGATACATTGTCAATCAACCAATGGTCATATACATCTACTTTCACAAAAAGAGGCAATATGTCTGTAATGGCGGATGAAAAATCATATCCCTATACTCACTCCAAACTGCTTCTCCTATTTAACTATATGCTGCTAAAATAAAGCTTACCTTTTAAAATTTAAATAAATTCTACATGGAAATTTGTGCATTGATCAACTTACAATCATAAAATTCTTAAACCCATGGGCAGAGAAGTGTAACAGTGCCTGTTATAGCATTCCTTATAAAAGTATATACAATATATAAAAAAAAAAACATTTACTCCTTACTGAACCACCTGGTCCTTTTTAATCTGAAACCAATTGTACAGGAATTTCCCTTTTATCATGAAAAAAGTTCCAGACATTTTTCCCCCAAATGTGATTTATACGTTTCTAGACATTCTATGTAGGTTATATTTTATGTAAATGTAATTAAGTGTATGGTACAAAAAGAAAAACTAATAAATAAATTATAAGCCTTAGACAATTTATGTTGGTGTGGAGAATTCTAATGAATATACTGATTATCTCTATAACTTATCATATCATATACATAAAATATCATATACTTTATATATAACTAATGGTCCTTAACCATATTCTGACTTTTCCAGGTTAAAACTTAATGTGTTTAAATATCATACTTTTACAAAACCCTAAATTTGGTAAAATTCTATTATACTTTTACAAAACCCTAAACCTTATATCACAATAAAATATTTCTAATAACAATTTCATGAATTTAGTAATTCTACTGATATATTTAGTAAAATACCCGCTTTTCTGTTACCCAATACAAAATTAAGGGTATTTAAAATGGGACCAAGGCTGGTATTACTAGTTAATTGCTATTTTCCTTAAAATATAGACACTATGTTTTGCATTAGAAAGAAAAAAAAAAGATTAAAAATAAATTGTCCACAATGATAAGAGAGTGCAAAACAACATGAAGACCTGTCTGTTATACACATCCCCCTCTTTCCTAAGGCTATTTCACAGTACAGCTGGCTATAAATGATTTTATAGAAATGGTTTATTATCCAGGGAGAGAATAATGGCATGAGCTTCTGTCATTAAGAGACCGAGATGTCTCACTGGTAGTTAACAGAAAGGAAGCATGTCTTTTTACAAAAAAGTGAAAAAACATTATTTAAAAATATGTAGAAGCATTTATATCTCTTTAGTGAAAAGAGCTGCCCTGTCTCACCACACATTCTTTTTGAATCTGACAAGGATGCTTTTAACATTAGCACAGCACCAGATCCTTTAAACATTAGTATGGCGATATTATTAAAGAAATGAAACTCAAAAAACAGTGAAACGTGAGGCTTTGCCTTTCCCGCACTGCTCAGATTTTATTTTGAACGATGGACTTGATGGAGCCCAAGGCTTCTTTTGGTTTTTAGCCAGAGGTTATACAGTATGAACACACACTGGCACAGAAACACACACAGGGCAACATTCCCAGAGAATTAAATCCAGATGAAGAGGCCTGCTCCTTTCTTAGTTTTAGCCAGTACTTTGACACAATGGAAAAAAGCTACTGCCAGCCCAAAGTGAAAAAAAAAAAAAAAAAAAAAACTTTCATAGCCTTCAAGGAGACTAACAGGCCACAGCAGCTCGGTATATTGTGCTTGGGGGACGGTCTAATGAATTTATAAAAATATGCAACAATTTGTTAATAAATAAATAGTTGTCTATTGTTCATTAGAATAACACTTTTTTTTTTTTATATATTTTACAGATTGAACAATTTATATGTCTGCCTAGGTAAGTGACAAAGCCTTAGCAAAAATGACTAACCATTCAGCTACTTCACATAAATCTTCTCGTTCAAAAGATACTAAACTGCTTTGTTGATTTTGGCTGGGATCTGACCTCAGTGGACACATTTTCCTACTGAGCGTAAAGCATTTTTTTTCATCCAGTCTGTTTATGTGGCTAAATTAGTATGAATCTCTTGAGCATGGCTGTCTAAAATGGCTCTCTGCCAACTATGTGAATATGTGACCATAATAAGGATAACATCATTTTGTATTATATAGTCATATCATCACACAGTTAAGCTTCATTTGACAATGTTTCCAGACATAATATAATCTCTAGTATTTACTCTCTATAGCTGTACTATTCTTCTCATTGTGTTTGCAATTATTTTCTATAGCCAAAATATTATACTAGATTTACTATATAAGTTCTACCATATATTCTGTAATTCACAACCACATTGCAACAATCCCTTTTATTACTTTATTATTAATAATAAAAAATAATATATATTTTTATAATGGGATGGCAATTTTTTTTTTTTTTACCAGTTTCTGGGCAGAATCCATACGTCTTATCCTGGTCATAGTTTTCTGTAGTGGCGCACCAACGGTACCCATCATCTCTGCCTGCAGTGGTGCAACTGTCATACTTCTCTCCTTGAAACGTGAAGGGGAACTTACATGGTGATCCATCTCCATTTCCACCCAGTGTGAGCAGCACTGTAAAATGCAAAGTACACTTTAAAAATGTAAAAAATTTGTAAATTTCATTAAAAAGTCAACCCTATGCAACCTTATATCATGGTCTCACGTCTGCTAGGTACAGTAAGTAATACAAATTAGCAAAATATTTTTTTTCTTTTGAAATATTGGGAGTAGCATCAGCAGTATCAGCTAAGTGGTACTCACATTCATGTGGACAGAACCCGTACTTTCCATCGGTGTCAAAGTCATACGTTGTTGAACACCAAAGAAAGCCATCATCACGTCCTTGATTTGTGCAGCTGTTGTAAAGTTTACCCATAAAGAGGAATGGAAACTTACAGAACTCCCCCTCTGCATTGCCAAACTTTACCTTTACAACTAGAGAGAGAGAGAGAGAGTAAGAGGAAATTTAGTTTTTGAGAAAGACCTTTGTATTGATGAAAATATTAGGTGAAAATACCTTGCCCCTCTCCCAAAGTCCAGTGCTCATCATCATCGAAGTGGGAATCTCCTCCAATGCCTGAACCTGGAGCAAATGCGTGGGCCAGGAGACCATCCTTACCATCAAATGGATAACCATCACCATGCTCTAAAAAACAACAACAACAACAATGTTGAGTAATGTTTTTTATATTCTGTACTTTGGGTTCACTGGCAGGATAGAGATATTGCAGAGCTCTCAACTGGTCAGAAATAAGTTGGGTTTTGGAAAGAAGTAATTGTCTTATTATTTCTTTGGACAACTCATGCATTGGCATAAGCTACAATTTCCAGTAAACTGAGCTGTGCTTTTAATTATATAGTTAAAAAAACAAAGGCAAAGTTGAACCGAGCCACTGATTGTGCAGAAACTCAATGCAGTTACAGTTTGTTTACTCACTCCTTTCCTGAGATAAACTTTACATAGCATTAGATATTACATATAAATATAAAGTCCTTTAAAAAAGTTTTTCCGTCAAAATTACTTGAAACTTTTCTTGTCAGTGATTCTTGTGTTTTCCTTATTAAGGTGTCTAAAGATTCGAGAAAGAAGAAAAATCACTCCAAAGGTACTTTTTAATACCATTTCGCCCAAAGTTGATCATGATATCAGCCTCTCCGGTCATGATGCGTGTGAATTTAAGAGGTGTAACATCACTCCAGACTTTAAAAGCGCGGAAGAATGCATCATCAATCGTCTCCTCATCCATATCTGGAGTGTGGCCCAAGATCCTAAAGAGAAGAAAGGTAGTTAGACCCCCATACTCATGAGTGATGCTTTGGTACCCATGTACTCTTAGAATAGACTGTTTGACATGGTTACCTATGAGACATAACTGCGGTAATGAAAAATTTATGGTGTTGGATTTGTGTCTAGTTATAAGAACATAATCTAGATATATTATCAAAATATTTGCTTTTCTGTCTTTTACTCATTCTGTTGCTAGTGATGCAAACACCATCATTCCGGTCAGCTCTAGCCACAAAAGGCAGCATCAGGACATTCTTTTACCATTGCTAATGCTGTCGTTGCTTTCCAGTACGTACTTTGTGGCTTGAAGGGGCACCAAATATGGCTTTTGTTTTATTTATTTTTTTCATTTAGAAAAGGAAAAAACACTTTAGAATCCAAAAAGGGCACTGAACATGATTTCCCAGAACAAAGCGTTTGAAGAGTCTCATTTCACTATCTTAGAAAACAAACAGCAGGAGGTTAAGCAATGCCTTGGCTCAGCAGTCAGGCTCACACATACACACACACACACACACACACACACACCTGTATGTAACTTCATTATTTTGCCACTTAGGCTTTGACGGGAAGAAGTTGTAATTGGCCACATCTGGAACACCACAGCGTGGCTTTTTCATGATCTCAACCGTCTTCTGGTCAATCTCTCCGGTCTCTGGAAGAGCAAAGAACTTCTGCATCTTTTTCAGCGTGTCCTTCAGAACCATCAGGTTGCAGCGGTCTTGAGGGCATCCATAGAACTTATTCAAATAATGCTTTAAGAAATAAAGACAGATAGCAGGGGGAGGGGGAGAATAAAGGAAGAAAGGGGAGACAGGAGAAAACAAGAACAGAGTTTACAGAGGTTAACCTCACTGGAAGTCATACCACATTCCAAACCTTCTCTTACCACATCCCACAGAAGAAATGTAAGGGGAAAAATTATTTCGAGTTGAGAAAATTTTAATGAAGGCATTCATTTATGCACTCTTTATACACTTATATATTTTAATGCATAACAGAATATATAATAAGTGGTGTCTTTCCAGAAGAATGGCTGTTTTTGTATTTTGCCAATAAAAACATTTGCCTTGAATAAATGCATGAAGAAATATTTAAAATATGACAGAAACAATTTCTCATGAACAGTACATAATTCTATGTTACAAGTAAGTATCTTTAAGTTTTGACCTGCAAAACCTGTGACAAACATAAAGCACTCACCAGCGCTACTTCTTTGTCTGTCCGAGCTACAAAGTCATCTCCTGGGAACTTAATGATAGGGGAAGGCGCTGCGAAAGTTCCTAAAGAAGCGAGAACCTGAACCAGGAGAACTCGGAGGATCCAGTGCCTCCGACCGGAAAACGTAAGGAAACTCATTTTATCCGCGTGCAGAAGGAGCCCAGACGCGGACGGCAGTAAAAGCTCGGACCCGTGCGCTCTCGAGGCTCGTAGGCGGGCTCGTGGACGGTGACTCGCGCGCGCACGGTACTCCGGCGCCGCTTGGTTCCCGATGGAGCGAGGACAGTGAAATTGGAGCCGCGAGCGCGTGCGCGTACACCGAGTGACGTGCTCATGCGCGGAAATTGGAACGGGCCAGATGTGCAGAGAGGAAAACTCGGAGGACTGTCCAGATGTGATGTGACTCCTGATTCACATGTGAATTTTATGTGTGAAGTGTAGACTATTGCACACACACACACACACACACACACACACACACACAGAATCGTGTAATTATTATTATTACTTATTAATAATTATTAAGTGTAATATATTCCTGTACCTTCCCTATAACTTCTCTACATTTGTATATAAATCTAATTATAACTAAAAATAAAATAAACCTAAATAGTCGGCCAGTGCCCCCTGGTGCCAGGGCAAAACGCTTCTTGATCTGATTGATGACTTATTAGATTAGATTTGTAGTGTTAATAATAATGGCGTATTGGTTAGCACTGTGACCCCACACCCCGAGGGTCGAAGGTTCGATTCCCGCCTCAGGTCTGTGTGCGTGGACTTTGCGTTCTCCCTGTGCTTGATGGATTTCCTCTGGGTGCTCCAGTTTTCTCCCACAGTCCACAGTCTAATTGGTATTCCCAAATTGCCCATAGTGTGTGAATGAGTATGTGCGTGAATATTTGGTGTGTGTGTGTATGTGTGCCCTGCTATGGATTGGCACCTTGTCCAGAGTGTATCCTGCCTCATGCTCTAAGACTCCTACGATAGGCTCCTGGCCCCCAGCGACTCTGTATACTCTGTAATAATAATAATAATGAGATATGATAGGTGATATAAAAGATGAGTGAATTATTATTATTATTAGTAGTAGTAGTAGTAGTAGTAGTAGTAGAATTTCCACAGGTGTTTTTTTACATGCCTGTGTTACATATAATTCACATCTGGACATTCATGTTTACTTGAACTTACATGCTATATTTTAGTGCAGAACATTTTGTCGTCCATAAATATGAAATACTTTTATTTAATAACAGACGAAATGCACAATTCAAATGATGCATAATTATGGAGTAAATACAGTCCTATGGCAGGTGTGTTTATATCTGTAAGGAATCGCCACTAGAGAGTACTGTTTAGTTTTTTGTAGTTTTTGTTTACAGACTCAGTTTCCCAGAAGGCACCTCGGTCAGGTGATGCGGGAGCTCACCTGATCCGAGGCAGGTCATTAAATCTT
>JAQMYL010000023.1:5841006-5852260 GCA_030014365.1 Clarias pachynema | reverse complement strand
AAAAATCATGCCTTAAAAACAATGGTGCAATTTTGTTACCATATTTTTTTTTAAGTAGATAGCACATAAGATTTTTTACAGTGTAGATGATTTTTCTTGTTTCAAACTTTGCACTTTTTTTTGCTCTATTAACATATAATTTAGCTTTTTAATACTTAAAATTTGTAAACAAACAAACAAACAAACAAAAACTCTTGCGAACAGACAAGGTTGAAAGTGAAACTTGAAATTATTAAAACGTGTTTATAAATGTGCATAAAAATCAGATATTTTGTTTACTGTTATCTTTTAATTGGAAATAGTTAGTAAAGTTGGCCGTATTAAATATGTTGTCCATGTGCAGTGTAACATTCTCTTTCATTTTTTTCAGGAAAACTGTAAAATGACCTGGTTTGAATTTGAACTGTATAATGCAAAAAATGGGTTTCTTTCACCTCTGTATTTCTATCACGAAAATGTGTGTGAGAGTGTGTGTGTATATACACAAGGCATACATGCAAGGATGTTGCCGTGTCCGGTATGGCGTCTTCACCTCCCCTGATTCTCGGCAGGGTTTGATTTAAATCTGGCCTAAGTGGCCTCTCTTCTCAATCTTAACCACGACCTGGCACGCCACCTCTCTCCTTCCCTGTCATTCTCCGCTCTTTCAATGCCTCCCCATTCTCACCCTCCCTCTACTGTTCCTTCCATTCAGGATATTGAAAAAGACCTTTGACAGGAAGGGGAGGCCCGTGGGGTGTTGAGCAAGGATATGGAGTCCACTGTGATAGATTACTGTATCACCTTTCAGCTGTCAGGTACCAAAAGTCTGCTTCCTAGATGGAGTAATGTCAAAAGCAACTCCATCAGCATTTTTCAGACAGTCCACCGCCCCCCCCTCCCACCCCCCAAGACTACACATTGTTTTACACAGTATGCTGCTATACCCAAACTGACAAAGAAAGACTTAAACTTTCTTATATCTGCTTCACCTTACAGCTTTAAGACAATTTTGGTTATTTTGTATTTGTATTTGGTTATTTTGTATTATTTAGTAGACATAATACAAAATAACCAAATCTGCAATTTTTTTGCAAAATGAACAAAAATCTGCAATATTTTTTGCATTTTGTAATGATAAACATTTTACTTGCCCTACCTATTTTTGTTACTCTGTACTCTGAGGGCGGAACCAAATTCCTTATGTGTGTCAACATACTTGACAAATAAAACCTGATTCTAATTATGAAACAATTATCACTGAAAATGCATTGACAATAAATTATTAAAATTTCTGAAAATATACACAAGGACACACGATCAAATGATAAAAGTATCATTAATATGATGTACGCATGTATGTACACATATTTAAAAGTTATCATTAGGGATAGTTATTGTTATAATTAAACAGAGCATTATATCATAAGTTTATATCATAAGCCCTCATCAGTGGCAAAGACTGGGGACTGGCAAAGAAACCCCTGGGTCACAGGGAAACTTTCTCCCGGAACTTATCACAAAATCAAAAATCAAGCAAAGTTTTAATCAGTCACATCTGTTTGCACTCACTTTCACAGCCTGTATAAACACACTTACACTCATTTTACCAAACCATACTAACTTATTATCTTTTCTTCCAATTAGTTGGAACTTGATAACTGTTTTCGATTTGTCTGCCCCTATTCTTAATAATAAAAAATGCTTTTGTATCTGTCTGAGCCCAAGTTTCATGACAGATAACTTTGCCTCTAACATGGATGCAGCAGGTGAACCAGAATAATTGAATGTGGTGGCAGTTCAGCGACGTTTAGGTGGCGAGCAACATCCAGCCAGACTCAATATGATTATTTAGACTCCAGAGCACTCTGGTTCACATCAGACAAGAAGACGAATGGAAAACCGCATTCAGAACCATTTCCAGACACAACAAATACCACAGTCATGCCACATGGACTCTCTAGCATCCACTCAGTGCTCCAGTGTTTAATAACTTATAGGCAACATGCTAGGACAATTTGTTATCCCTTACATTGATTACCGATTGATTTTCATCTTCCTATGAATCCCATCAGTCTTGTCTGTCAAGTCCTTCAGCACTTTCTTGAAAGTCAGCTCTTTGTCAGTGGAGAGCAGTTTGAATTCCACATGCCCTAAGTATACTTTATTGACTACATAATCAGCATGGAGGGAGTGATAACGGATCAGAGCAAAGTCACTGTGGTAACTGGGCCTCTCTCACCACAGTTAGAGTTGCAGTGCTTCCTTAGCTTTTATCAGCGATTCATCTATGGGTTTAGTTCCATCGAACAACCCCTGCCTTATCTCCCTTAAAAAAGACCAAAGCATTTCCAATGGAATCACTTCCATTGGAAAAAGAGGCCTTCTAAAATAAGAATTTATCACAGCGCCCATCCTGAAACACCCAGGCCCAACTAAAACCTCCATAATGGAGGTGGATGGTCCTGTACCTGGTGTTGCTGTGGTGGTCTTGCAGAGAATCTGAGAGAATCCCATATTCTAGCTGTCAATTTTGCCTTGGAGACTTGGAAACTCCAGCTCCTAGTACACAGAGTGGACTCCAGATATTTCTGTTGCAGACTACAATGCATAGTAAAATAATTCCCAATTAAGTTCCCACTAACTGGAATTTAATCTGTCACTCCTGATATAAAGAGATTGGTTTAGAGACAATTTTGATTTTTGGCTTGTCCAGTGTATACCTTTGACTTGTCCCATAGTTTCATGTTTGCATAACCTGCCATTGTTTGGCTTTGTTACCATAAGCTTTTATTACTGGCCCCTGTTTCATAACAGGTTCAAAGGTATTTCGGGGAAAAAAGATGGTAAAAGTAAGTTTGTGTGTACACTATAAATACCATGGAATAACATTTCCTATTGATGATGCATTACAGATGTTTCTCACAAATGTATGTCCAAATGGAAAGGATAACACCTTCCACATCATTAAACTATTAAAGTTTGTAATAAATTGTGAATTCTTCTTTCTTTTTCGTGATTACCACTGTGACCTCTCAATTCCAGTGTCGAGGGTTTGAGTCCCATCTTAAGGTCTGCATGTGTGAAGTTTGCAAGCTAGATGGGATTCCTCCGGGTGCTCCGGTTTCTTCCCACAGTCTAAAAACATTCAGATTATGCTAATTGATGTTTTCAAATTGCACATAGGGTGTGAGTGTGTGTGTGTGTGTACTTGTGCACCCAGTGATGGACTGGCACCCCATCCAGGGTGTACCCTGTCTAGTGCCCCGAGTTCCCTGGGATTATACTGACTGGTTATATTGTGTTTATTTTTGTGTTTGCTTCTACCTAGCTTCTATTTTTCTAGCTAGCAATGAGAATAAAGATCACAATAGCCGTTTATGCAAACTATTTGAAATTACTGCTAAACTACAAGACTACACTGTGGCCAATTCTGTAATATTTTACAATCTGCAAGGACAAGCAAGAAACAAGATGCAGATCTTAGAGTAATGCAGTAATATAGGATTTTGTTAAAAAAGTGGCCTAATCCCTTGCTCAAGTATTAAAGGTATTGGATAAATGGCATGTTCTGAGATGTTAGCTGCATGTATGAAGTGTATTGTGTCATCTGTAGAGAGATATGGCAACATATGCAATGTAAAAGAAAGAAATACAGCAACAGAGTAGCATCCATTAATATGCGAGCAGAAAAAAATGGCTTCAGTTTAATTTATATAATATTCCCCAAAGAGTTATTATTATTCCAGGGACCTTGGCAGCAACATTTGGCCTTTAAAGAAATTAACTTTGTCTCCTTGCTAAGTACACCAATACATCAAGCCATAATCTCTCCAGTAGATGAATCGTATTTCAAATTATACAAGACGAATGTATTCGTATTTCATATTTTTCTAATTTTTCCTGTCTGACCATCTGTATGTATTAAGACTTACTAAGATTAATCTCTTTATCCTATTGGAGCAGGAGCCAGGTGTTTTTCCTAATACAAGCATGAGTAAATAAGGCTGAGTATCGAGACCTAATCCCTGGCATTATTTTTTATATTTCAGTAATATATTTGGGACAGTGATTTCCCTGTCTTATACCAATGTCAGACTCGCTTTTGTGATTTCTGTTTGTGTGTGTGTATGTGCACAGTATGTGTATGTGCGTGCATGTGTGTGTGTGTGATGTCTAAAATCCCATATGTGCTGTATTGTGAATATCAGTGGCGTATGAAATTGCTCTGCATGTCTCCAGATCGCAGTGCTAAATCATTCAAGAGCTCCATCCCCTTTAGAATAGGGGATAAGGCTTGCTTAGGGTATTGGTGTGGGTTATTAGGTAAGATTGGGATATTCAGGGCTCAAAAGGGAACGAAAAGGTCAACATTACCATGGCCTATATCTACATCTATGGCTACGAGCCCACCATGACTACTGTAAAAGCCATGACGTTGTGGTCAAAATATCATCTAGTCAAAGTGCTACTAAAGGGCTATAGCACATATTATAGGTATTATATGTATAGGTATAATATAGGATTATAGCTAGCTAGCACTGGTAGAAAATACTCAATAATATACATACTTTGGAATACTCTCTATATAAGGAAAGAAACATAGTCTTAAACATTATTAGATTTTGCATAGCTTGTTTTTGTCTGTCTGGGGTTTACACTTCTTCAACTGAACCCATTAATTATTTTAACAGCAATAAGTGATTGAATTGAATTAGATTTCATTTAAAAATCTTTTATGCTAATAAAATCTTAACATTAACATTAAACAACATTTTTATACAAATTAAGCCATGCTGCAAACAAGAATGAGACTCAAATCATATAAAAAAGATACAGAAATACAGCAAGCATTTATACCATTTTCTATATTAGTGTATTTACAGTACGTGAATGAAATTCAATGCCATCATGCTTACTCAAGCAAATTTGTACAAACTGGCAAATCAAATAAATATTAGTGCATTAAAAAAAAAAAGTCATTTTAAAATTAATTCTTGTAAACAAAATAAAATTATAATATTGCAATGCTACACTTAAATTTGTTTGTCATACAGATATAGTATGTATGCAATTTGTAATGAAGGCAGCCAGAAATTCTTTACATCATATCAATGCTTTCCCCTCTTGTCCTTTTCCCTCAGTACACACTCAGCAGACTACTCACAGCCATGTGAACCTCCTGTGTGGAACAATAAAGTGTGATGATTAGGGTGGCCATTTGCAATATGAAAATGAATTCCTCAGCCCTCACGAGGCTGCACCTGGGTCAGTGCTCACATGGCTCACGCGCATGCAGTAATTCATACTTCGCATTATCTCAATAATGATATATGCCCCGGATTATGAATGGAGATGTTTCCCCCTGATGGTGATTTAAATGGTATTCGAGAAGGCTTTTAGATCGCTTTTGCCCTCCACAATCCTGAAGGTGGCAATCAGGTTCCACCACACCAAAGGAATCATACTGAAATCATAAAGTTCAGCTGGCTGTGTGAAAGACCCTTGCTTGATTTTCATGTTCCAGCCAGAGGTAGACTAACAGATATAGTATGAATTTGATAAACTGTATATTTAATATTGATGTTGGAAGATATTTGAAATGACTATAATTAATTGTGTGTTGATGGAGTGCTAGGATTTTTTTTTAATGTTGCATAAAAAGGTTTATAAAGAGTGAGATCATGAAATTAAATTGAGACAATATAAGACTATTACTTTCTTTAGTTAAATGAATAATAAACACTTTCTTATTATTACTAGCATAGTTATACTTAATGGTTGGTACTACATGTCAGTAGCAGAACTATTTTTAAACTAATGTAGCTTTTCCAGTAATATCCACTGTTTCGCAATACCATATATGTTGGAAATTTTAGCATTTTAATGACATTTCTTAACCAAAAATAATGCAACATTTAAGTTGTTGTTCTTGATCATGTTAAACATTTCCAAGTAGTGTAGCATGTAAACTAGTGTATTTCATTCATTAGTGAATGTAAGCTATGTTGTATTACTGACCTGCCTCTGTTTAAAGCAAAACTTAAGACTCACTTATTTAGGATGACGTTTGATATTTTATAACATCTTTTATAATTGAAAATTTTGTTTTATTTTGTTTGTACATTTATTTGCTATCTTATTGTTTTTTTAAGCAAAACTTATTTTTAAGCTTAAACTTAGCACCTATTTAGAATGGCTTTTAATATTTTTAGGTTCATGTGTTTTTCAAATTTTCAAATTTTATGTGTTTTATTTTGTTTTATGCTGTGAAGCACTTTGGTTTAAGGTTGCTGTAAGGTGCAACCTTGATTGATTGATTGATTGATTGATAGTGTTACTAAGTCTGAAAGATGTTCTTTTTTTTTATAGCATATGCAACCAAAAATGTGAGAAAAAAAAATCACCAATTTGTTTATTGTTGATTGCTTATCTGAAGCTAAATTAATAACTATAGTTACATGATAAAAAATCAAGGGATTGATATTGGTAACAACATTTTCTAGATCAATCAACACTTTAAAACATTCATAATAACCAACTCTAATATGTTTACTTCCCATAGTAAGAACACTGACACTCTTTGACACTTCAGCTCTCTTGCAACAGTATACAAAGAACAAACAGCTTCCTGACCATGTCTGTTGATATGCATGCGCCTCGTTGTCAAGAGTTAACTCTGAAGTCTGCTCAGAGCGTCAGCTCTTATTAAATAGTCAAGAGTCCAAACACAGGGTGTATTTGTGTACACATGTGTGTATGTTTCCATGTATTTCAAACAAGATGTTGGCCGTCAAATGGCTAACTGTTGATGGCTGTCTCTATATTGGATTCCTTTTAAACTAGAGGGACTAAAGAGTCTGCAGAGCCCCGCATGGGGTAGCCGAATCACTCGTTCCCTCCCTCCTTCCTTCCGTCTTACCTTTCTCTCATCATCTCATCTGGGCCTCTACACAGCAGATACATATCTGATGCCAAGCAGCTCAAAACACCTTCAGCTTTCCTGTCATGACAAAATTCACAATCACCTTCTCATTTCGGAGATGATATAAATAATTTTTTCCAAGCCAGCAGCATGATTCCTGGTGGTGACACGTAGGTCCAGGTCTGTTATAGTCCCTCTGTCTGTGAGCTTGGTCTGAATGGCCTTGATTAAAGTTTGTGATTGGGAGCACATGGTGGCTGAGTGGAGTGTATGTGTTACATGTTTCCCCTCACACGGAAGGTGCGCAAGGGGAAATTGCAGAGGTTTGCCGTGCTGTAAGCTGACTCCTGGGGCCGATTTCCTGTGCTTGCTTTGCACACGTGGCCTGCCGGCTGCTCCGTGCTGGGAAGGAAACACAACACACGCAGGGTCCAAATCAAGTCTGGCAGCTCAGTGGAGCCACTAATCTCTGTGTATACACTGTGTGTATTGAAGTAAGAATTGAGAAAACACTACTGTTAAAACGGCAGCGCTTGAGTTTTCAAAGTGGTATAAACACAACATTATCAAAGACAGCTCTTAGAAACACCCTCGTGTGCACTGCTCAGTGTTGATATGTATTGATTAGTTAATGGTTTTTCTCAACAAATCGACAATATATAGTCTATATACAGTATATATATATAAAGTGAGAGACAAATATAAATATAAGGACTTTTTTGTCTGTACCTGGCCATTTTCAAGTGAATGTTTTTTTAGCCACACAATGAGTTATGAACCAATGATCCATAAAACAAACAACAACAACAAAAAAATAAAAACATCTAACGCATGAATCAGGCATGAATCAGTGAGAAACGGATGCAGATGGATGATGACAAAAGATCAGACTGGTGATTAGTATACTGTTGATGCTGAATGCTGAGTTGTTAAAACAGACGAGACGGGAAATGAGGTTGCTGCTGAGGTTGTGAGGTTGCATTTTTTTATATACATGATTTAATAAAAAAATTGAAAACGTGAATTTATATCTATCTATCTATCTATCTATCTATCTATCTATCTATCTATCTATCTATCTATCTCTTTATATATATATATATATATATATATACAGTATGAGAGAGAGAGAGAGAGAGAGGGAGATACACATATATACATACACACACTTCACAGTAAAACTATTTTTTAAAAATCACTGTATTGTATCAGTCTCAGATTTTGAGTGTGTGTGAGTGAGAGAGAGAGATAGTGAAAAAAGCAAGTCAGTGGTTTAAACATCTAAAGCTCTATGCACACTCCTGACTGCTCATGGCCTAGGTGAAAGATGAAAAGTTTTCCGGACTTGTATCCGTTCTTTCCCTGCCGGTAATCTCTCACGAGCCCTGTAATCCCGCGCTGCATGCAGATTCTGCCAGCATGAATATTACTGTTCATATTCCTAAATTCCTTTCTCTTACTTCTGACGAGATGTCCCACGCACCGTGTTCTACCGGGAATTAAGTGTACTACACAGGATTCATCAAAGCCGTAGACTTTTTCCCCCTCTGAAGGTTTCGACTGAGCTCGAAGGTCGGAGCTGTTGTTTAAAGAATGCAGTGTAACCCAGACTTCCGAACATCGTGTTTTTTCATAAACACATGACACGAAAGCTCAGATGTGTGGGAGACGCTGGAAGCCACAGCTCAGGTGCTGGATTGGTGGCAGATGAAACTCGAGGAGGAGTAAAGCAGATTTAAGTTGTCCTTGGAGGTGAAACCTGTGCCGGAGCTCTGTGGCAGCACTGCGTGAGGAACCTAGAGATCAATGTAATGCTCATAAAGCTTATTAAAATGCTGTTGACGTGGAAGAACACATGAGAGATTAGAGTGGAAATGTTGACACCATGCTTGTCAGTAAAGTGGGTGAAAATTATATACGGTGTCATTGGAGTTTACAGAAATTTGGAATAAAATGTCATTACATATTTTGTTTAGTTGTACATGATGGGAATTCTTTAACCATACAGTACTTTACTTTAATATATGCATGTCTTTGCAAAGTACTACTACTGTAAGCTGATTACTCAGGACAGAATGGTAAACTGATATGTGTTCTTTAATATAATAGGAACCTAGAACTCTAACATTATAGTTTGCAGGTACAGTTCTATGTAGAACCAATGAAAAAGGTTTCCATAACAAGGATTCCTATAGAATCCTTTTATTAAGCTAATAAACTTTATTTGAATCCAAAAGTATATACAGTGATCAGCCATAACATTACAATGCAATGGGAATGGGGGTGTGCTGTGGTGTCTATACAGTAGGTTGCTTTGCGTTGTGTATCCGGTTTTGTGAGTTTGGAGGCGTTTTCAGGAGCTTTAGGTTCTTTGCCTGCTGCGCCCCATGCATGGTGAGTTATGGTGCTCTGGGTGTTCTGGTGCCTTTCCATCATATCCAGAAATGACCTTTTTCAGCAAGTTTTTCTTGATTGGACCAGATGAGCTGGCTTTTGGTTCCCCTCAGGAATGGGTGACCCTGGGTACCCATTATCCTGTCAGAATTTACTGGTAAATAATTGATAATCAGTGTTAAAATATTAAGGTTGAGTGTTGTTAATACTGTAGTATGGCTGATCAGTGTACAGTATGTATGTGGTGAAAATTTTGCCATACTGAAACACATTTCTACCATCATGCTTTTGAATGCTCCATTTTGTTTGGCCACAAGGTGTTTCTATAACTGTACAGTGCTATTTCAATATAAATATTTTATTGGTTCCATAGTAAGAGCTTACCTACAGTAGTTGTCATATTGGGGTCTGTTCCACTTTTCCACGAAAACGGGCCTGGCCTCGGCCAATGCTGACAGCTGTTCTCGGAGGACTTGTGACTGCAGTCGCTCGATAGTTCAGGACTGGAGATCCTACAGTCTACCTGCAGTCTTGTACTGTCTACAAACAGTATGGCTGCAGATCAATCCCTGCTCTGCTATCCGTTATCACCCAAATGAGAATGGGTTCCCTGTCGAGTCTGGTTCCTCTCAAGGTTTCTTCCTATTACCATCTCAGGGAGTTTTACCTTGCCACCATCGCTGTCGTCCTTGGCTTGCTCATCAGGGACAGTGTTATCATTTTGATTCATACACAATCACATATCATACACACTTCCATAATTCTTTTGATTGTGTAAAGCTGCTTTGCAACAATGTCAATTGACAAAATAAAAATAAATACAAATAAAATTTTATTGAATTGAATATATTGAACCTTAAGATTTAAAATTTAGAAAGAGTCTTTGTAAAAAGGCAAAGGTGAAGCTGTAACCCGAATTCGACCTAAGCATGAGTAAGAATTTAAAATTGAATGTTTTGCGGTTTTAAAGACATGACATTGCTTTTTTTTATTAGAGAGAGATAAAAGGAAAATGGCTGGAGAGCAAATGACTGCTGTATTGCAACTAACTTGCTTTCACAGATCTTCTTCATGATGTAATGTAACTACAAAGATTTAAAGTTTGAGAAATTCTTTAAACAATAGCACATTGGTGAAGTTGGTGCACTGCTTGGTCATGAGAGGAATAAAGCACATGGTGTTACCGGAAAATAAATCAACACATCATTTCATCATTGATCATTTGTCTATAACAGCGTATCTGGTCGTGGTTAATACTTGTTGGTTAGCACTGACCACCGACATCATCTTCCTTCCGCATGCAGATCTTCACCACAAAATGGCTGATTTAAGCTTTATTTGTTTCTCTTCTGTTTATTTCCACCTGTTTTTGATAGATGTTCCGTTATTTATTTATTTTTTCCTTTTCCTTAGTGTGCGTGTGTGTGTGTATGTGTGGAGGAGCGAGAAAAGGAAAGTGATTTGACTGTCAGCAGGTGAGGCCAGCGGAGTATCAGTGGAGTGTGAAATGCGCTGGCCAGATTGACAGCTGAATGACGGATATCTGTGAAACATATTCTCTCCTCCGAGACCCAAGTTTTTTTTTTTTTCCTTAAAGTGATATAAACAAAACATTATCAGAGCCACCCTCAGGATTTGCCTTACTCTACACGAAAAAGCCCCCCTCCCCGGGCCTGAGGAACGCAGTAAACTTAAAATGTTATGATGTGGAAATCCTGTACATTGGTATTTATTTATTTATTTTCAGTGTGGATTTCTGGGAAGATGTTCTCAATTATGAATGTATGGAGAGATGGCTGGTGTGCCTTCCGAGCATAACTTGGTGGTGATGAGCTGTGATCGAAACCCATTCTTTTGTGACAGCACATATACTGTATGCATTTGCATGGTGTGAGTGTGTGAGTACGCATGTATATGAACTCGAGCTCAGCTGCTTTTCAAATACATCTCTCTCTC